>JAWPHD010007358.1:0-130030 GCA_037043455.1 Cyrtodaria siliqua
CTTCTTGAAAACTACAAGTGATATTGATATGGGACTTTTTCTAAAATGATCAGCATGACATGATGTTGATCCTTGTCAAAAATCGTTTTTATTTGACGTTAAACATGGCTGCCAGTGGCCATCTTTGTTTACATAGAGTTATATAATGAAAATTTGTAGCGACTACTCCTCTGAAACTACTTGGCGGATTGTCATGAAACTTACAGGAATGTTGCTCTTGATGTCTAATTGATCCTAGCAAAATTTCAGATCTGCCAGAAATTCAAGATGGCCGCCACAGCTAAAAATAGATTTTAAAAAATAGTTTGTAGCGACTACTATTTGAAAACTATAAGTGATTATTGATATGGGACTTTTCTAAAATGATCAGCATGACATGATGTTGATCCTTGTGGAAAATTATTTTGATTCGACGTTAAACATGGCTGCCAGTGGCCATCTTTGGTTACATAGAGTTATATAGTAAAACTTGTAGCGACTACTCCTCTGAAACTACTTGACGGATGTTCATGAAACTTCACAGGAATGTTGCTCTTGATGTCTAGTTGATCCTAGAAAAATTTCAGGTCGGCCGGAAATTCAAGATGGCCGCCACAGCTAAAAATAGATTTAAAATAAATAAGTTTGTAGCGACTACTTCTTCAAAACTATAAGAAATATTGATATGGGACTTTTTCTAAAATGATCAGTATGACATGATGTTGGTCCTTGTCGGAAAATCGTTTTGATTTGACGTTAAACATGGCTGCAAGCGGCCATCTTTGTTTACATAGAGTTATATAATGAAAATTTGTAGCGGACTACTCCTCTGAAACTACGTGACGGATTTTCATGAAACTTCACAGGAATGTTGCTCTTAATGTCTAATTGATCTCCTAGCAAAATTTCAGGTCGGCTGGAAATTCAAGATGGCCGCCATGGTTAAAAATAGATTTTCAAAAAACAAGTCTGTAGCGACTACTTCCTGAAATCAAAATCAATCAGTAGAGCTTCAAGGTCATTGACCTCTTGTATATTAAAACAGTTATTTGGCTACTATTAAGTGGCTACATTTTGTTAACATTCCCAGAAATTGTTAAGAAAAAATAATTCATTTAACCCATCATTTGTTAGTACGCACATCAGTCTGTCCGTCTGATACCACCATTTGTTAGTACGCACATCAGTCTGTCCGTCTGATACCACCATTTGTTAGTACGCACATCAGTCTGTCCGTCTGATACCACCATTTGTTAGTACACACATCAGTCTGTCCATCTGATACCACCATTTGTTAGTACGCACATCAGTCTGTCCGTCTGATACCACCATTTGTTAGTACACACATCAGTCTGTCCGTCTGATACCACCATTTGTTAGTACGCACATTCATCTGTCCATCTGATTCCACCATTTGTAGTACACACATCAGTCTGTCCGTCTGATACCACCATTTGTTAGTACACACATCAGTCTGTCCGTCTGATACCACCATTTGTTAGTACGCACATTCATCTGTCCATCTGATAACACAGCCGTGTCACCATGATAACTCTTCATGATTGAAAATGGTCGGAAAATATCTTTAAATTCTCACTACATTTGTTTCTTTTTGTTTAATTAAAACAAACTAATTAAACACTCAAATATGTTATTTCAGGCCATTGACTCCAAAATCACTAAGATTAGATGAAAATAAAATGTTGTTGCAAAAGACTAAACATTTCAAAATGCCACGTTCAGAATGAAATCTGAAGCATTTCCTGGTATGAGTTAAGCTTGTAAAAGTTTCTTACAAGTTGCAAATTATCATTTCAGGCCAGAACTCCTTTCCAAGTGCCTGACTCGGTAGTGTGGCCTGAGTTGGGCAGTATGCTGTCAACGAAGTTCCAGGCGATGACCGGTCGAGGGCTGAGTGAACCCAACCTGCAGTACCTGGCAAACAAAATGTTTGGAAATGTAAACCCCAGCCAGGACTACAGTAAAGCCACTGTTTCCTGGTCAATGTTCAATAAGGTATGCCCTACCTGCTTTATTTATGAAAGTGTGACCTTAAGCAAGTCACCTAATTCCCATTGCCATATGCTATTATAGACAGATCAGAACAAGGCAGGGGATTAGCATCTCAAATCAGAAAAAAACAGGGATTTACTGTCTCAAATTAGAACAAGACGGGATTTAATGTCTCAAATAAGGACAAGACTGGGGAATTAATGTCTCAGATTAGAACAAGACAGGGAATTTTATGTCTCAAATCAGAACAAGAATAGGGATTTACAGTCACAAATTTAACAAGACGGAGGATTTTATGTCTCAAATCAGGGGATTTACAGTCACACATTTTAACCAGACAGGGGAATTAATGTCTCAAATTAGAACAAGACATGGGTTTTACTGCTCAAATTCAAACAAGGCAATGGATTTAATGTCTCAAATCCGAACAAGATGAGTTTAATGTCTCAAATCAGAACAAGACGGGTTTAATGTCTCAAATCAGAACAAGACAGGGTTTAATGTCTCAAATCAAAACAAGATAGGGGTTTAATGTCTCAAATCAGAACAAGACACGGGGTTTAATGTCTCAAATCAAAGCAAGACAAGGGTTTAATGTCCCATATCAAAACAAGGCGGTGTTTAATGTCTCAAATCGGAATAAGACAAGGAGTTTAATGTCTCAATTCAAAGCAAGACAAGGGTTTAATGTCCCATATCAGAACAAGGTGGTGTTTAATGTCTCAGATCAGAATAAGACAAGGAGTTTAATGTCTCAAATCAAAGCAAGACAAGGGTTTAATGTCCCATATCAGAACAAGGCGGGGTTTAATGTCTCAAATCAGAATAAGACACAGGGTTTAATGTCTCAAATCAGAACAAGACAAGGGGTTTAATGTCTCAAATCAGAGCAGGACATGGGGCTTAATGTCTAATCAGAACAAGACGGTGGTTTAATGTCTTAAATCAGAACAAGACATGGGGTTTAATGTCTCAAGTCGGAACAAGGCAATATTTAAGCTATCAAAACAAGAAAATTTAGCTATCTCGAATTGAAAGAAGACGAGCAATTCAAACAAGCTCAGAACAAGGCACAGGATTTAAACAAATCAGAAGAAAAGCCATTTACACAATATAAAATGAAGGTTACATGTCAAAGAATTTTTGTTTTTGCTTTGCAGGAAAACTTAGCTGGTCGTAATTTCACATTTTGGGAATGGTTTTGGTCCGTGGGTAAACTTGTGAAGGAACATCTGAAACATCCGTGGAATGATGGGTATGTACTCCGATGGAAGTAGGTTAACACCACCAGCTTTATCATTTATAATATACTGAAATGAAGATACACTACTGGAAATGATGCCCATTAAATGGCCATTACCCATGACTACAATGCCATTAAAATTCCCATTAATAATATAGTTTTTAGCTCGACTTTTCGAAGAATAAGAGAGCGTATGTATAATCACCACGGCATCTCACATCAAGGTTTGCGTGTAAGCTGTGTTATGTCTCTTACATTTCTTATCCTAGCACAACCAAATTTGGCCATGGGCTTCCTTATAGCATTATCTTAAGAGCTCCATAAGTAATTTTGGTTCCTGTAACCGATGGGCTCCCATGGAACCCAAATTCTGACCCAAAAATGTGTCTCGTTTCACATCAAATTTTGTGTGTAAGCTTTGTTTGCAGGTCTGTATATCTCTTACATTTCTTGTCCTAGCTCAACTAAATTTGGGAATTGGTTTCCTTATATTATGTTGTAAAGGGTTGCCTGAGTAATTTTGTCTTCTACAATTTCTGGGCTCCCATAGAACCAAAATTGTGATGCCCCATAAAATGTGCAATAAAGGCAGATCAAGGTTTGGGTGTAAGCTGTTGTATATATCTATAATTTTGGTTTGGGATTTCTTATAGCATTATGCACCTTATTCATACTTCACCCATATTGGGGCATGGGCTCCCTCCTCCAGATTTCAGCGAAACATTGCAGGGATGATCAGTACCAAGCCTAGTTGTGCATATTATCACCGTGTTCCGGTTAAAATATTTTCGGTGGAGTATGGCCCTTTAAAGATTTTACTACACAAACTTTGTCCGGACTAGTTCTCCTGAACCCATGGTCGGATTTTAGAGAAACGTTGCAGGGATGATCAGTACCAAGCCTAGTTGTGCATATCTTCACCCTGTTCCGGTTGAAAGGTTTTTGGCAGAGTTATTGCCCTTTAAAGGTTTTAATACACAAGCTTTGTCCCGACTATTTCTCTTGTTCCCCGATAAGAGCTGTTTTAGCAAAAACTTTTTTTATAGAGACTACTACTCTGAATCTACTTGGCGGATTTGCACGAAACTTCACAGGAATGTTGCTCTTGATGTCTAGTTGATCCTAGCAAAATTTCAGATCGGCCTGAAATTCAAGATGACCGCCACGGCTAAAAATAGATTTTTAAAAAACAAGTTTGTAGCGACTACTTCTTGAAAACTGTAAGTGATATTGATATGGGACTTTTTCTAAAATGATAGCATGACATGATGCAGGTCCTTGTCGAAAACTATTTTTATTCAACATTACACATGGCCGCCAGCGGCCATCTTTGTTTACATAGAATTTGTATAGTAAAAATTTGTAGCGACTACTCCTCTGAAACTACTTAAACTTCTGAAACCACAGGAATGTCGCTCTTGATGTCAGTTGATCCTAGCAAAATTTCAGATGGGCCGGAGATTCAAGATGGCCACCACAGCTAAAAATAGATCTTTAGATAAACAAGTTTGTAGCGACTACTTCTTGAAAACTATAAGTGATATTGATATGGGACTTTTTCTAAAATGATCAGCATGACATGATGTTGATCCTTGTTGAAATTTATTTTGATTCGACATTATACAGACCGCCAGCGGCCATCATGGCTAAAAATAGAGTTTTTAAAAACAAGTTTGTAGAGACTACATCTTGAAAACTATAAGTGATATTAATATGGGACTTTTTTTGAAATGATCAGCATAACATGATGTTAATCCTTGTCAAAAATTATTTTAATTCGACATTAAACATGGCCGCCAGTGGCCATCTTTGTTTACATAGAGTTTGTATAGTAAATATTTGTAGCAACTACTCCTCTGAAACTACTTGACGGATTTTCATGAAACTTCACAGGAATGTTGCTCTTGATGTCTGCTTGATCCTAGCAAAATTTCAGGTTAGCCGGAAATTCAAGATGACCCCCACGGCTAAAAATATTTTAGTTTGTAGCGACTACTTCTTGAAAATTGTGATATTGATATGGGACTTTTTCTAAAATGATCAGCATGACATGATGCATTTCCTTGTCAAAAATTATTTTGATTCGACATTAAACATGGCCATCTTTGTTAACTAGAGTTATATAGTAAAAACTTGTAGCGACTACTCCTCTGAAATTACTTGAAGGATTTTCATGAAAGTTCACAGGAATGTTGCTCTTGATGTCTTATTGATCCTAGCAAAATTCAGGTAGGCTGGAATTCAAGATGGACGTCATGGCTAAAAATAGATTTTTAAAAAAACAAACTTGTAGCGACTACTTCTTGAAAACTATAAGTGATACTGATATGGGACTTTTTCTCAAATGATCAGCATGACATGATATTGATCCTTGACGAAAATTGTTTTGATTCGACATTAGACATGGCTGCCAGCGGCCATCATTGTTTACATAGAGATATACAGTAAAAAGTTGTAGCGACTACTCCTCTGAAACTACTTGACGGATTTTCATGAAACTTCACAGGAATGTTGCTCTTGGTTTCTAGTTGATCCTAGCAAAATTAAACATGGATGCCAGTGGCCATCACGGTTCACATAGAGTTATACAGTAAAAAGTTGTAGCGACTACTCCTCTGAAACTACTTGATGGATTTTCATGAAACTTCACAGGAATGTTGCTCTTGGTTTGTAGTTGATCCTAGCAAAATTTCAGTTTGGCTGAAATTCAAAATGGCCATCATGGCTAAAAGTAGATTTTTAAAAAAAAAATTGTAGCGACTATTTCTTGATAACTATAAGTGATATTGATATGGGACTTTTTCCAAAATGATCAGCATGACATGATGTTGGTCCTTGTTGAAAATTATTTTGATTCAACAGTACACATGGCTGCATCTTTGTTTACTTACCCGAATGTATGGTTTTTTTTACATATGTCTGTGTTGTTTTGTTTTATCAAATCTATACCTATATCAGTGATGCGCCCCAGCTCTGCCTCCCATTGGTTTATGGGCTCCTTCACATGGAGGACAGTGGGAGGGGAATATTTTCATTTGATCTTTCATTATTTGGATATTAAAATTTTAATTTAAACGCAATCATTTACATATAAACAACTTAGATGAAATTCAGATACACAGATGAAAATATCAATAAAAAAAACTGAAAGGAGGCCACAATAAAAATTGCTAGATTCTCATCATCTTCCTCCCCTAGTTGCCTTTCGACCACAAATTTCTTTAAAATGACAGCAATTTTGGATTAAAAACTGATAAAAAATAAAATTTCACACCCTGTCCCAAATTTTACTATAATTTGTATGAAATTCTCACAATAATTTTATAACGGCTTGAGTTTCTATACCAGCCCCTCCCCCACAACCCAACCCACCCCCACATTGTTTTTGCCTTGTTTTCTGATGTTATATAACGGCTATATCATTTATTATTCTCTAAAAAATCGAATAGTCTAGCTGCGCTGTTCTCCGACAGCTCTTGTAAATGGAAGTTGTTACTATATATTCCATATAATGAACCCCGTTATTTATGGCACTTTTAATGACTGTAATATTAATGGAACACAATGCCCATAACTGTAAATAATGGCACAAGCCACATAAAAATAATGCCCATGAAATGGTTTGAGGGAAAATGATGGCCATTATTTACATCCATTAAAATTACAAAATTAATAATGGTCCCATTAAAATCTTGAAATGCTTTTTAATGTTTTAGAACGCAAATAATGGCCATGAAATAGCATAATTAATGGCCATTACTAGACTGCTAATAATGGTCATTACTAAGCAAACTCTCTCTGTGAATAATGGCCATTGCTTTCAAATAAGTGCCCATTAATTTAAATACTGTTGTTTTGAAAAAGTAATGGTCATTATTACTTGCACATACACAGGGTAGACAGGTTTTGTCTAGATACCATTATTATATATAGCACTTTGTAAGTATTGAAGAATTAAATACATATAAATATAATTATAGCCTATTTGAAAATACCCTGACAAATCTAGATGCTGCTGGACAAAATCCTTTGATCTCTATAGTGAACATTGTCCTGCTAATACTAAATGGAGGCAAATCAAAATTGGATGTACAACTTCTTGAATTGAACTCATTGCAATCGGTGAACTAGAACTATCACTGAATGTGATGAATACCCCCACTCCAAAGGCTATAACTCTGGCAATATAGGTGCAATCTGACTGGTTATCGAACTTGACCTAGATATAATGGCCATAATATTCTACTAAACTCCCCTTTGAAGTTATTGAGCAGAAACCAATTTTTAGCTAGACTGACGTGGTGCGGTGTCCGTCCGTAAACTTTTGTTTGTAGCGAATACTCCTCTGAAACTACTGGATGGATTTTCATGAAACTTTACAGAAATGTTTCCCATGATGTCCAGTTGATCCTAGCAAAAATTCATGTTGATGTGAAATTCAAGATGGCCACCAAAGCTAAAAATAGATTTTTAAAGAACAAGTTTGTAGCGACTACTTCTTGAAAACTGTAAGTGATATTGATATGGGACTTTTTCTAAAATGATCAGCATAACATGATGTTGATCCTCGCCGAAAATCATTTTGATTCAACATTAAACATGGCTAGCTATTTTAATATTGTATTTAAGAGATTGCAACATTTTACAGCCTAAGTTGCTCTGACAACTACTAGAGCCAAACACGCATTCTGTCAATACTGAAGCTTTGAAGGGGTAAAACTTGGCGTGTATGTACTGTTTTAGAAACAGTTTCAGATTGATCAACTTTGAGATAGCAAGTTTCTTATTTCTGCGCAAGTGGTTAATATTTGTTTATAACAAAAATAAATCCTTCTTTTGTTAAAACATACCATCATATTGTTCAAAATCATTTTGAATGCTATCTATGTAAGCACATCTATTCATTTCTAGGGTAGTTGAAGGATTTATTGGTAGGACAGAGTCTCAGGTAATGTTGCATCCAAAAGCAAACGGGACATTTCTGCTCCGATTTAGTGATTCCGAGATAGGGGGCGTTACTATAGCATGGGTGGTAGATCACCCGACCAAGACTGGTAAGGGAGGCCACTCAGGTGTGGTAGATTTTTGTGTGATACTAATGGTGAAATAACGTAGCTGCCATGGTAATGAACTTGGTGTTCGGTACTTATTCTCTGGTATGTATTAGAGTAATACAGTCAACCCTGATTAAGAGACCACCTGTATTAACAGACCACCTTGTTTAACAGACTAACATTCAGTTCCCAATTTTATTTTTTTGGGGATATGGGTGGGGGTGGGGTGGGGTCTTTGGGACATGCATGTCAAAGGTCGCAGTGCATAACCTTTTATTGAAAAACACATTCTGCACAATAACTTCAAAACCACAACACCCACACTCATGAAACTTCATACGTAAATTGCTTCAGGTGAGAGAAGAAACCCTATTGTTTTGGGGATCAGTAGGACAAAGGTCTAGGTCGTTATAACCTGATATGGAAATACACATTCCTTGCGATAACTTCATAACTATAACATGAAACTTCATAGGTACGTTGTCCTAGGTGAGAGGAGGAACCATATTGTTCTGGGGTCAATAGGTCAAAGATCAAGGTCGCCATGCCCTTATTTGGAAAAACAAATTCCGCGCGATAACTTCAAAATCATAACTCTCATACTCATGAAACTTCATAGTTACATTTCCGTAGGTGAGAGGAGGAACCCTTTAGTTTTTGGAGTCAGTAGGTAATAGTTGCCATGACTATGAAAATATGCATTCTGCGTGATAACTTCGAAACCATAGCATCCACTTCATGAAACTTCATAGGTACATTGCCTTAGGTGAGAGGATGAACCGTATTGTCTTTGGGGTCAGTAGGCCAAAGGTCAAGGTCATCAAGACTTTATATGGAAATAAAATTCTGCGAAAATAACTTTTAAACTTGTGAAACTTCATAGGTACATTGCCCTTGGTGAAGGACGAACTCCCGTGTTTTGTGGGTCAGTAGGTCAAAGGTCGAGGTCACGACGACGTTATATGGAAAAACACATTCCGCATGGTAACTTTGAAACCAGAACTCCCACAATCGTGAAACTTCATAGTTACATTTCCCAAAGTGTGAGGAGAACCCTTTAGATTTTGGCATCAGAAGGTCAAATGTCAAGGTCACCATGATTTGTTTGAAAATACACATTCTGCTAAATAAATTTGAAACCATAATACTCACAATCATGGAATTACATAGGTACATTGCCCTTGATAAATGGAGAAATCCTGTTGTTTTTGGGGTCAGAAGTTCAAAGCCAACGTCACCAAACCCTTTATGGAAATATGCATTATGCGCGATAACTTCTAAAGCATTACATCCACCATCATGAAATTACTTGGTACATTGTCCTTTGTGAGAGGTGGGACACTATTGATTTTGGGATCAGTCAGTCAAAGTTCAAGGTCAACATGACCTTATATGGACATACCTATTCCAAGCGATAACTTTAGGAGTATGACACATACACTCATGAAATTTTTAGGCATATTGCCTTTGGTGAGAGGAGAAATCCTATTGCTTTTGGGGTTAATAGGTCACAGGTCAAGGTCACCATGACCTCATATAGACATACACATTGCAAATGATAACTGGGACAGTATAACACACAACACGCACAAACTTCATTGGTGCATTGCCATTGGTGGAAGAGAAAGCCTTTAACTTGTGGGTTCAGTATGTAATCAAGGTCATATTGACATGACAATAACTGATTCCTGAGAAACAAAATCCCTACTCACTGTAATTTATTTACTGTTATACCTAAAATCTTTAAACTTTATACAAATAGTACCCATTTTGCAACTATGGCCCCTATTGATTTTATGGTTAGTAGGTCAAATGTCAAGCTTACCTGATCATGAAATATTATTTCCAGGCTGTTATTCGAGAACTATTTGACCTATAGTCTTGAAACTTTATACAATAGTGCTCTTTGTCCCCTATCAGTTTTTTAGCTCTACTGGCCGAAGGCCAGCAGAGCTTATGGGATGCCGAGTTGTCCGTCGTCCGTCGTCCGTCCGTCCTTCGTTAACTTTTGTCTTGTTAAGACGATAGGGCCTTCATTTTTCATCCGATCTTTACCAAACTTTAACAGGTTGTTAATATCAATGAAAGCTCGGATGAGTTCGAAAACCAGCCAAATCGGACAAGTAACTGCAGAGTTATGGCCCTTGAGTTAGTTAAAAATGCTATATTGCTCTATTTTGCCTCGTTAAGACGATAGGGCCTTCATTTTTCATCCGATCTTTACCAAACTTTAACAGGTTATTAGTATCAATGAAAGCTCGGATGAGTTAAAACCAGCCAGATCGGACAAGTGACAGCGGAGTTATGGCCCTTGATTTAGTTAAAAATGCTATATTGCTATATTTTGCTTCGTTAAGACGATAGGGTCTTCATTTTTCATCCTATCTTTACCAAACTTTACCACATTGTTAATATAAATGAAAGCTCAGACAAGTTAGAAAACCAGCCAGATCGGACCAGTAACAGCAGAGTTATGGTCCTTGATTTAGTTAAAAATGCTATATTTTGCCTCGTTAAGACGATAGGGGCTTCATTGTTCATCCGATCTTTACCAATCTTTATCAGATTGTTAATATCAATGAAAGCTCGGACAAGTTCGAAAACAAGCCATATCGGATTAGTAAAGGCGGAGTTATGGCCCTTGATTTAGTTAAAAATGCTATATTTTGCCTCGTTAAGACGATAGGGGCTTTATTGTTCATCCGATCTTTACCAAACTTTATCATATTGTTAATGCAGTTGAAAGCCCGAACATGTTCGAAAACCAGCCATATTGGACCAGTAACAGCGGAGTTATGGCCCTTGATTTAGTTAAAAATGCTATATTTTGCCTCGTTAAGATGATAGGGGCTTCATTGTTCATCCGATCTTTAGCAAACTTTATCAGATTGTTAATATCAATGAAAGCTCGATCAAGTTCGAAAAACATTCATATCGGACCAGTAACAGCGGAGTTATGGCCCTTGATTTAGTTCAAAATGATATATTTTGCCTCGTTAAGACGATAGGGCCTTAATTTTTCATCCGATCTTTACCAAACTTTATCAGATTGTTAATGTCTATTAAAGCTTGGTCAAGTTTGAAAACCAGCCAGATCGAACCATACACAGCGGAGTTATGGCCCTTGATTTTGTTAAAAATGCTATAATTTGTCTCGTCATACGATAGGGCCTTCATTTTGCATCTGATCTTTGCCAAACTTTAGCAGATTTTATGACTTTCTTTTTTACGTTATTATTTTTATTTATTTTTAAATTTTCTTATTTTTTAGCTCTACTGATCAGAGATCAGCAGAGCTTATGCCGTGGTGCGGCGTCCGTCGTCCGTCCGTCCGTCCGTCTGTCTGTCCGTCTGTCCGTCTGTCCGTTAACTTTTATTTGTAGCGACTACTCCTCTGAAACTACTGGATGGATATTCATAAAACTTTACAGAAATGTTGCCCATGAAGTCTAGTTGATCCTAGCAAAAATTCATGTTGATGTGAAATCCAAGATGGCCGCCAAAGCTAAAAATAGATTTTTTAAATTCAAGTTTGTAGCGACTACTTCTTGAAAACTGTAAGTGATATTGATATGGGACTTTTTCTAAAATGATCAGCATGACATGATGTTGGTCCTTGTCGAAAATCGTTATGATTTGACGTTAAACATGGCTGCCAGCGGCCATCTTTGTTTACATAGAGTTATATAATGAAAACTTGTAGCGACTACTCCTCTGAAACTACTCGACGGATTTTCATGAAACTTCACAGGAATGTTGCTCTTGATGTCTAAATGATCCTAGCAAAATTTCAGGTCGGCCGGAAATTCAAGATGGCCGCCACGGCTAAAAATAAATTTTCAAAATACAAGTTTGTAGCGACTACTTCTTGAAAACTATAAGTGATATTGATATGGGACTTTTTCTAAAATGATCAGCATGACATGATGTTGGTCCTTATCAAAAATCGTTTTGATTCGACGTTAAACGTGGCTGCCAGCGGCCATCTTTGTTTACATAGAGTTATATAGTAAAAACTTGTAGCGACTACTCCTCTGAAACTACTTGGCGGATTTTCATGAAACTTTACAGGAATGTTGCTCTTAATGTCTTATTGATCCTAGCAAAATTTCAGGTCGGCCGGAAATTCAAGATGGCCGCCATGGCTAAAAATAGATTTTCAAAATACAAGTTTTTAGCGACTACTTCTTGAAAACTATAAGTGATATTGATATGGGACTTTTTCTAAAATGATCAGCATGACATGATGTTGATCTTTGTGGAAAATTATTTTGATTCGACGTTAAACATGGCTGCCAGTGGCCATCTTTGGTTACACAGAGTTATATTGTAAAAACTTGTAGCGACTACTCCTCTGAAACTACCTGACGGATGTTCATGAAACTTCACAGGAATGTTGATCTTGATGTCTAGTTGATCCTAGAAAAATTTCAGGTCGGCCGGAAATTCAAGATGGCCGCCACAGCTAAAAATAGATTTAAAATAAATAAGTTTGTAGCGACTACTTCTTCAAAACTATAAGAGATATTGATATGGGACTTTTTCTAAAATGATCAGTATGACATGATGTTGGTCCTTGTCGAAAATTGTTTTGATTTGACGTTAAACATGGCTACCAGCGGCCATCTTTGTTTACATAGAGTTATATAATGAAAACTTGTAGCGACTACTCCTCTGAAACTACTTGACGGATTTACATGAAACTTCACAGGAATGTTGCTCTTAATGTCTAATTGATCCTAGCAAAATTTCAGGTCGGCCGGAAATTCAAGATGGCCGCCACGGTTAAAAATAGATTTTCAAAAAACAAGTCTGTAGCGACTACTTCCTGAAATCAAAATCAATCAGTAGAGCTTCAAGGTCATTGACCTCTTGTTTATAAAATATTAAATAAAATCCTATAAATATAAGAATAGAATAGAACTGTAAAAATACTACATGTACCCAGTATGTACCAGTCTAAACAGCTGAAAGTCACTTGATATTACGTCACGCGATATAAACAAAAAGATCGAGGGACTTAAATAGAGTTTTAAAATACAAGTTTGTAGCGACTTCTTCTTGAAAACTATAAGTGATATTGATATGGGACTTTTTCTAAAATGATCAGCATGACATGATGTTGATCCTAGTCAAAAATCGTTTTGATTCAACGTTAAACATGGCTGCCAGCGGCCATCTTTGTTTACATAGAGTTATATAGTAACAACTTGTAGCGACTACTTCTCTAAAACTACTTGGCGGATTGTCATGAAACTTTACAGGAATGTTGCTCTTGATGTCTAATTGATCCTAGAAAAATTTCAGGTCGGCCGGAAATTCAAGATGGCCGTCACAGCTAAAAATAGATTTTTAAAAAATAAGTTTGTAGCGACTACTTCTTGAAAACTATAAGTGATATTGATATGGGACTTTTTCTAAAATGATCAGCATTACATGATGTTGATCCTAGTCAAAAATCGTTTTGATTCAACGTTAAACATGGCTGCCAGCGGCCATCTTTGTTTACATAGAGTTATATAGTAAAAACTTGTAGCGACTACTCCTCTGAAACTACTTGGCGGATTGTCATGAAACTTTACAGGAATGTTGCTCTTGATGGCTAATTGATCCTATCAAAATTTAAGGTCGGCCGGAAATTCAAGATGGCCGTCACAGCTAAAAATAGATTTTTAAAAAATAAGTTTGTAGCGACTACTTCTTGAAAACTATAAGTGATATTGATATGGGACTTTTTCTAAAATGATCAGCATGACATGATGTAGATCCTTGTGGAAAATTATTTTGATTCGACGTTAAACATGGCTGCCAGTGGCCATCTTTGGTTACATAGAGTTATATAGTAAAAACTTGTAGCGACTACTCCTCTGAAACTACTTGACGGATGTTCATGAAACTTCACAGGAATGTTGCTCTTGATGTCTAGTTGATCCTAGAAAAATTTCAGGTCGGCCGGAAATTCAAGATGGCCGCCACAGCTAAAAATAGATTTAAAATAAATAAGTTTGTAGCGACTACTTCTTCAAAACAATAAGAGATATTGATATGGGACTTTTCTAAAATGATCAGTATGACATGATGTTGGTCCTTGTCGAAAATCGTTTTGATTTGACCTTAAACATGGCTGCTTTGTTTACATAGAGTTATATAATGAAAACTTGTAGCGACTACTTCTTTGAAACTACCTGACGGATTTTCATGAAACTTCACAGGAATGTTGCTCTTAATGTCTTATTGATCTTAGCAAAATTTCAGGTCGGCCGGAAATTCAAGATGGCCGCCACGGTTAAAAATAGATTTTCAAAAAACAAGTCTGTAGCGACTACTTCCTGAAATCAAAATCAATCAGTAGAGCTTCAAGGTCATTGACCTCTTGTTTATTTTTTATTTAATTTTTTTTAATTTTTTTTTTACTTTTATTTTTTTTGATTGATTTTTAGCTCTACTGATCAGAGATCAGCAGAGCTTATGCCGTGGTGCGGCGTCCGTCGTCCGTCCGTCTGTCCGTCCGTCCGTCCGTCCGTCCGTCTGTCTGTCCGTCCGTTAACTTTTATTTGTAGCGACTACTCCTCTGAAACTACAGGATGGATATTCATAAAACTTTACAGAAATGTTGCCCATGAAGTCTAGTTGATCCTAGCAAAAATTCATGTTGATGTGAAATCCAAGATGGCAGTCAGAGCTAAAAATAGATTTTTTAAATTCAAGTTTGTAGCGACTACTTCTTGAAAACTATAAGTGATATTGATATGGGACTTTTTCTAAAATGATCAGCATGACATGATGTTGGTCCTTGTCGAAAATCGTTTTGATTTGACGTTAAACATGGCTGCTAGCGACCATCTTTGTTTACATTGATTTATATAATGAAAACTTGTAGCGACTACTCCTCTGAAACAACTAGACGGATTTTCATGAAACTTCACAGGAATGTTGCTCTTGATGTCTTAATGATCCTAGCAAAATTTCAGGTCGGCCAGAAATTCAAGATGGCCGCCACGGCTAAAAATAAATTTTCAAAATACAAGTTTGTAGTGACTACTTCTTGAAAACTATAAGTGATATTGATATGGGACTTTTTCTAAAATGATCAGCATGACATGGTGTTGGTCCTTATCAAAAATCGTTTTGATTCGACGTTAAACGTGGCTGCCAGCGGCCATCTTTGTTTACATAGAGTTATATAGTAAAAACTTGTAGCGACTACTCCTCTGAAACTACTTGGCGGATTTTCATGAAACTTTACAGGAATGTTGCTCTTAATGTCTAATTGATCCTAGCAAAATTTCAGATCGGCCAGAAATTCAAGATGGCTGCCACAGTTAAAAATAATTTTTTAAAAAATAAGTTTGTAGCGACTACTTCTTGGAAACTATAAGTAATATTGATATGGGACTTTTTCTAAAATGATCGGCATGACATGATGGTTATCCGAGTCGAACATTATTTTGATTCGACATTTAACATGGCTGCCAGTGGCCATCTTTGTTTACATAGAGTTATATAATGAAAACTTGTAGCGACTACTCCTCTGAAACTACTTGACGGATTTTCATGAAACTTCACAGGAATGTTGCTCTTGATGTCTAAATGATCCTAGCAAAATTTCAGGTCGGCCAGAAATTCAAGATGGCCGCCACGGCTAAAATTAAATTTTCAAAATACAAGTTTGTAGGGACTACTTCTTGAAAACTATAAGTGATATTGATATGGGACTTTTTCTAAAATGATCAGCATGACATGGTGTTGGTCCTTATAAAAAATCGTTTTGATTCGACGTTAAACGTGGCTGCCAGCGGCCATCTTTGTTTACATAGAGTTATATAGTAAAAACTTGTAGCGACTACTCCTCTGAAACTACTTGGCGGATTTTCATGAAACTGTACAGGAATGTTGCTCTTAATGTCTAATTGATCCTAGCAAAATTTCAGATCGGCCAGAAATTCAAGATGGCTGCCACAGTTAAAAATAATTTTTTTAAAAATAAGTTTGTAGCGACTACTTCTTGGAAACTATAAGTGATATTGATATGGGACTTTTTCTAAAATGATCGGCATGACATGATGGTTATCCGAGTCGAACATTATTTTGATTCAACATTTAACATGGCTGCCAGTGGCCATCTTTGTTTACATAGAGTTATATAATGAAAACTTGTAGCGACTACTCCTCTGAAACTACTTGACGGATTTTCATAAAACTTCACAGGAATGTTGCTCTTGATGTCTAATTGATCCTAGCAAAATTTCAGGTCGGCCGGAAATTCAAGATGGCCGCCATGGCTAAAAATAGATTTTCAAAATACAACTTTGTAGCGACTACTTCTTGAAAACTATAAGTGATATTGATATGGGACTTTTTCTAAAATGATCAGCATGACATGATGGTTATTCAAGTCGAACATTATTTTGATTCGACGTTAAACATGGCTGCCAGTGGCCATGTTTGTTTACATGGAGTTATATAATGAAAACTTGTAGCGACTACTCCTCTGAAACTACTTGACAGATTTTCATAAAACTTCACAGGAATGTTGCTCTTGATGTCTAATTGATCCTAGCAAAATTTCAGGTCGGCCGGAAATTCAAGATGGCCACCACGGCTAAAAATAGATTTTCAAAATACAAGTTTGTAGGGACTACTTCTTGAAAACTATAAGTGATATTGATATGGGACTTTTTCTAAAATGATCAGCATGACATGGTGTTGGTCCTTATCAAAAATCGTTTTGATTCGACGTTAAACGTGGCTGCCAGCGGCCATCTTTGTTTACATAGAGTTATATAGTAAAAACTTGTAGCTACTACTCCTCTGAAACTACTTGGCGGATTTTCATGAAACTTTACAGGAATGTTGCTCTTAATGTCTAATTGATCCTAGCAAAATTTCAGATCGGCCAGAAATTCAAGATGGCTGCCACAGTTAAAAATAATTTTTTAAAAAATAAGTTTGTAGCGACTACTTCTTGGAAACTATAAGTGATATTGATATGGGACTTTTTCTAAAATGATCGGCATGACATGATGGTTATCCGAGTCGAACATTATTTTGATTCGACATTTAACATGGCTGCCAGTGGCCATCTTTGTTTACATAGAGTTATATAATGAAAACTTGTAGCGACTACTCCTCTGAAACTACTTGACGGATTTTCATAAAACTTCACAGGAATGTTGCTCTTGATGTCTAATTGATCCTAGCAAAATTTCAGGTCGGCCGGAAATTCAAGATGGCCGCCATGGCTAAAAATAGATTTTCAAAATACAACTTTGTAGCGACTACTTCTTGAAAACTATAAGTGATATTGATATGGGACTTTTTCTAAAATGATCAGCATGACATGATGGTTATTCAAGTCGAACATTATTTTGATTCGACGTTAAACATGGCTGCCAGTGGCCATGTTTGTTTACATAGAGTTATATAATGAAAACTTGTAGCGACTACTCCTCTGAAACTACTTGACGGATTTTCATAAAACTTCACAGGAATGTTGCTCTTGATGTCTAATTGATCCTAGCAAAATTTCAGGTCGGCCGGAAATTCAAGATGGCCACCACGGCTAAAAATAGATTTTCAAAAAACCAGTTTGTAGCGACTACTTTCTGAAATCAAAATCAATCAGTAGAGCTTCAAGGTCATTGACCTCTTGTTTAATTATTATTTTTTTATTTATTTATTTTTTATTAATTTTTTTTTTTTTTTTTTTAATATTTATTCAATGATTTGATTTTTTTTTATATATATATTTTTTTTTTTTAATTTTTTTTTTTTTAATTTTTTTTATTTTTTTTTTTTTAATTGATTTTTATTTTTTTTATTTATTATTATTTTTATTTTTTATTTTAATTGATTCATATTTTTTGATTATTATTATTCTATAAAAAAATATTATTATTCTCTAATTTTTTTTATTTTTATTTTATTTTTTTATTTATTTTTTTTAGCTCCATGTTGGACCAGTCGGATCAGTAACAGAGGTGTTATGGCTCTTGATTTAGTTAAACATGCTATATTTTGCCTCGCTTATACGGTAGGGCCTTCATTTAAACATGCTATATTTTGCCTCGCTTATACGGTAGGGCCTTCATTTTTCATCTGAACTTACCAAACTTTACCAGATTCTTTAGTTATATATATGGCCCATGATAAAGTTAAAAAGCTGTTTTTTGCCCGAAACTTTCAAAAAAACTTAAATGGCAGTCAGTCGCTTCATTGATGTTATAAGAGCCGTGTTAGCCAGTAGAGCGTCTACAGGCCCTCTTGGGCCTCTTGTTTTGTCAGAACATACAGGTCAACATTGGTGTACATTACCATTGCAGCCCATTCTGTCTGGGTATCAGAATATCTCAACAAGCTTGCATGTGTCTTAATAGTTTGCAGGTTTAATAGTTTTCAGATGTGGCTAACTTTTTCCGCTGAAAGAATCATATACACTAACTTACCATAACTTACCTTACCCTACAACACACCTTACCCTACTATCATGGGTAATACTCTGTAAACCAGTCTTCTAATACTGGGTTCCAGTCTAGCACACCTTACCGTACAATTATGGGTAAAACTCCAGGAACCAATCTTCTAATACCGGGTACCAGTCTTAACACACCTTACCTAGCAATTATGGGTAAGACTCCGGGACCCAATCTTCTAATACTGGGTTCCAGTCTACTGACCTAAGGATGACATACCAGAATATTTGATGAACAAAATTTACAGTCCACACTCTTTCATGGTCATCAGGAAGGCGGGACTTAGGATTGCCCTCAAGGACACATATACTGATTGAAGGTTGTTAAACTCTCACCAATGGCATTTTTTGGTAAGTTGTAGTATAAGAGTTTGTACATGGATCTTTTAAGTGTACCAAACCTTCTGTGCCTTTCAGTGGATCCGGAGAGGAATTTTTGTCATTGGTAAAAATATTCAATCTTATCTTATCCTTTAACTGACAGAACCCAGATTGATTCCTCGTTTTGGATTTGTCTGCTTAAACGGAAATTTTAGTTAACTAGGACAAATTCCTTAACTGGCACTAGTGAAAAGCGCAGAAGTTAGTGTGTAGTGCTTTAGTTAATCATGTGTTAATACATGTGTGACGCTTATAACACAGGTCTATAGTGGGGTTTATGGACAAGACGGAATCGCAGGATTTATTGATGAAATGTCCTAACGGGACCTTCCTGTTGAGGTTCAGCGATGGCACGATAGGCGGAATCACAATAGCCTGGGTGGCCGACTCACAGGAGAAAATTGGTATGGTCGCACACTTCATCCGTTATCTCATCTACCTCTCAGGTTGCTGCCCAATAACATCTTATACAATGTTATCAGGATGTGAAAAAAACATTTCATTTGTTGGATGGATGGAGTCCAGTCTCAAAACTAATAAATATTTTAAAAAAATCCCAAATTAATCACAAATTGATCTGTTTTAGTTGTTGGGGTGTAGGTATTTGCTTTATTACTTCTCATATATTATGATCAGTCTCAAAAAATTGAAAATCAGTGTTAAAATGATCAATTGAAATTTATTATTAGTATACCGTATACCCCTGTTTAAACACCCCGGGGGCATTGCATTTTACAAATGGCGGATGTGGAGGGAGTGGGAGATATCTGAGACCATAAAAACAACATATTGTACCTCTAAAATGCTTGTGGGGAGGTTTTTTTCTAAACGAGACTTCACGTCAAGTTACTGACAAGGGTATTTTCTCTCAACTGGATCTCAGAATATATTACAAAATTAATAAAAAACAAATAGAGGGGGATCGTTTATACGGAGGTATATGGTAAAGCATCATATCAGTTATGGATCGATTGATGATCTAATGTTTTCCCTCAAAAAACATCTGATTGATCATCACGCCTTCCCTCTTCCAAGATCGGAGGATTAAGAATGGTAATATTGTAATATTTTGTCAAGTGAGGATCAAACTTATAAGTGGGTGGAGAGATTTTTTGATTGATGGTTATTTTCAGATAGGTTAATACCGCCAACACAGTCTGTTGCTAACAACTTGCATGCCCCTATCATGCATGAAGGTCAAGGTCGCACTTGGGGTCAAAGGTTGAATGTGGGTATTTGCTTGTCCTGCCTTTAGATGTTGAACCTGCTTTGTTTTGGGCACACGTTTTAGCCAAACATTTTTCAGCATTTACATGAGCAATTTTGACAATAGTAAACCAAAATACTTCTTTGATGAAGCATTTCCCATGTAAGCTCCTTGTTCCTATGTGGCAATGGGGTTAATGACGTTGCGTTGTAAACCTTTGCCTCTCACCGCTGCAGGTTCGAATCCCACTGGGAGTTGACTTGTAAGTGAGGAAGTGTCGATTCTTACGGATGGCGGGAGGTGTACAGTACTGGTTCTACCCAGGAAAAGTGGGTAGTCTGCCTCCACCACTCAAAAAATCGGCCATCATATATATGAACTTGTGAACAAGTGGCATAACTCTGTTATGAATTTAAATAGAATTATGTTTTTTTTTCAACTTAGTTGCCCAATAAATAGACAAGGCCTTGAAAAGTCGAGCGTACTGTCATACAACAACTCTTGTTCTGTGTCAAAATTGAGTTTATGCAATAACGTAATTTATTATATTGGATTTTTACTAAACTAAATCCTGAATATAAATTAATGTTGAAAAGCGTTTTCAAGCTAATGGCTTATATAACTCATCAATTACAACAATATGATACCTCTATAGATCATACAATTCAACAAATAATTACATCAAGTATCATATCTAATTGTTAAACTGGTCATCAGAACAAACACAAATTAAGATATTTTTATTTAAAGAAAATGTCCATTTAAAAAGTGGCCACCTCGGCAGTTATGGCTGTCAGAAAGCAGTCAGTTTCTTGTCAGTAATTATTAGTCAATCGTATTGAACTTAGGGTTGACTATTTAAGGTCAAGGTCATGCAATATTTATGCCGGACCATTAACGTTCATGCAATGTTAGTGTTCTCTTTGAGTCTGTTACTGGAAATGCACCTAAATTTGTTTTGGCCTTCATGAAAGAGCTTAGTAATTACATGCAAGTGAATTTTTAATTTGATATTGGTCCCCTTATATTCTCATACACTGCCTTTTGTTCCTGTAGGTGAAAGGCAAGTGTGGAATCTCGCCCCATTCACCATCCGAGACTTCGCAATCCGAGGATTGGCGGACCGAGTGAAGGACTTAGTGGCCTTGTCAACACTCTATCCTGACATTCCTAAGGATAAGGCCTTCTCAAAATACTACTCCCCAGCATCAGGTATGGTATCCTCCCTGAAATAATCACACAAATAGTTTCATATTGGGGGTTGCTTTTGTCTAATGGTTTCATGTACGAGGTTGCTGTGAAAGCGTTTCGAGCTACCTCATAGTGTGCTTCAGTTCATATGCACTAAACTAGGACATGATCTGTACGATTTATTTAATTATTGTTACTGAAATAGTTTGGTCTGGAAAACCAGACAACTTGGTAGTGTTTGTTGTGTAAATCATTAATAGTAATTCATATGATAGGTTAAGGTACTTATGCATTCTTGTTTTGTATTCAAAGTGCATGTTCTTTCATATTCTTTGTATAAATGTATTTTGAGAACTTGTATGTCTTTTTTTCCCTGTAACAGAAAGGTTACGGGTTCCTGAAACAGAAAGAGGAAGGTTACAGTTCCTGTAACAGAAAGAGGAAGGTTATGGGTTCCTGTAATAGAAAGAGAAAGGTTATGGGTTACTGTGACAGAAAGAGAAAGGTTACGGTTTCTGTAACAGAAAAGTTATGGGTTACTGTAACAGAAAGAGAAAGTTTATGGGTTACTGTAACAGAAAGAGGAAGGTTATGGGTTACTGTAACAGAACGGTTATATGTTCCGGTAACAGAAAGAGGAAGGTTATGGGTTCCTGTACCAGAATAGTTATGGTTACTGTAACAGAAAGGTTATGGGTTACTGTAACAGAAAGGTTATGGGTTACTGTAACAGAAAGGTTATGGGTTCCTGTGACAGAAAGAGAAAGGTTATGGTTCCTGAAACAGAAAAGTTATGGGTTACTGTAATAGAAAGAGAAAGGTAACGGGTTACTGTAACAGAAAGAGGAAGGTTATGGATTACTATAACAGAAAGGTTACCGGTTCCTGTAACAGAAAGAGAAAGGTTACGGTTCCTGTAACAGAGAGGTTATGGGTTACTGTAACAGAAAGAGAAAAGTTAATGGTTCCTGTAGCAGAAAGGTTATGGGTTACTGTAACAGAAAGGTTATCGGTTACTGTAACAGAAAGTTTATGGTTACTGTAACATGTTACAGGTTTATGTAACAGAAAGGTTATGGGTTACTGTAGTTGAAAGATTACGGATTAAAGTCACTGTGCTTGTGACCTTTAGTAAACCCTTTTAAGAGCTTCCACTATTTCATCTGCCATATGTGGACTTCTGCAGATGATGCCATATATTGAATATATAACATATATCCTTCTTTGAAACTAGAAGAGTAATCTATTCAATTATAAAAGGATAACAAAAGAAGGCTAATCCATGATTTCTATATCAATTCAAGTGTTTTCTCCTGTAGAGCCTATGAAAGATGTGACGCAGGGAGGTTATGTGAAAACAACGCTCATCACAGTGCTAGATGCTCCAAATGCTGTACCAATGAACTTTGAAAACCCCCAGAGCCCCTTTCCACTACCCAGCTCACCGGCACAGTCATTTATTACGCAACCTTTGACCCCAAGAGATGCATCGTAAGTATCAGGCTTGTAGGGTAATTGAGGTTGATCAGACATTTAAGATGGTCACTATTTAAAGCAGAAATTGGTCCTAAATCAACAAATCCGCTTTTGATATGTTTTTAAGTATTAAATATCATTATAAATACGATTATTACTATGCCATTGATGTATGTTCAGTAAAAATATGTTTTTAAAGATAAAAATCGAACAGGCGAACAGGCATTGCTAAAATATCGAAAAAAATCTAAGGGGAAAAACTCTTGCGCGAATTACCGGAAGTGACGTCATTGGGAACAAACTATTTTTTGTTTACATTGGGACCGAACGCAAAACAGTATACCTTGTGTGAAAATGCAGGAATTGAGCGATCATGATACCGAGTCAGAGGAAATGCCCGTGATAAGACGGTTACACAATGTGCAACCTTACGATTTTGAGCCAGAATACGTGTCTGAGGACGAAAATACATCGGATTCATCAACTGATGATGAAGTCGTACGCGGTGCAAATAGAGAGCTTGTAAAGACTATCGTGTCATGTCATTCGTTACGTTCAGCGGTTCATTACACTATTCACTAATCTAACAAAATAGTGTCTTTATACACTGACAGCAACAACAAACAAAAAACAACGTAAACATTGTTTTCATCGAAATCTGACAGTAAGTTTCCCGTAACACTGCAATATCTTGGTACATACACAATAACCGCGAAATGTAGTATATTCCGAATGAATGGACCTGGTCTAAATACAAGCGTCAGATTTTTTTTGCCGATAAGTAGACATGGAACAAATATATTTATTAGATATCCATAATTGATAAAAAATTAATGAAAACAATAATAAATGAAACAGCATATCATTTCTATAGTATTATATATTTGCCATAAGTCGCCATTAACACCAAACACTCTAGGAGCGGTGTTTGTAATATGACACGCTCTAGCTCCAGTCTCCACTGCCCCCAAATATCAATACAGACTAATCAAATACTGCAGTGCACTATTGAAGTACAGCCTAATTAGGGTACATACGTCGGTATATCACAAAAGCACGCACCATTTAGGGAAACCTAGTTTTATGATATATTTCCTGTTTATTGCAATTACTTGAGCGGTGTAATACCGCCGAGGGCAGACGCGTATTGCACAAGACGGATATATCACATGATATGCGAGCTCTAATTGTCGCGCACAAAGACAGAAAAATACTATGATTTAAATAATATAGCCAAATGTTATAGACAGTAAGTATACTTACTCATGTATACTAACTCCTGATATACAGATCGAAAACAGACCAAACATATGCAATTACCATAATATAAAGTATATTATTCTATTATACTTGTTTTACTTATTGCACGAGCTAAGAGGCGTTATTGTTGTTGTTTTGCCATAAAACATTACTGAATTAATATAAATGCTAGTAATATTATTAATTTTCTGCCTTGTAATAGATATCCATCAAACATTTTTATTTTTTTTCAAATCCATAGACCTATATATGTTGATAATATATATTTATAACACTGTGGCAGAAGGGGTTTATAATTTAAAATTATTAAAATTAAAATTTGGGAACAAAGACACAGTGTTTATTTCACCGGATTCATTTAAATTTATATGCTGAACGTTCTTAGCAATATTTTAAAAAAATGACGGCTACATATTATTAGCGCCGTCAACTCTTCATTGATTCGCGTAAAGACGCATGCTTCTAATTCAACAGCTAAACAATCACGGTGTATATAAAGATCTAAGACTATACACCTTTCTTCAAATTATCATACGTATACCCGATGAGGTGCTAAGATAATTGAACATAAATTTCAATCTTACTTCATGTATGAATTTCCTCCTCAACGCCGGTCGAATAGGCGAATACAACTTGCTTGGAGACGGCGGGGTAATGCACTTCTCATTTTTATAGTCAAATATCGTTGGTACCGCTGTTGATTTTAATATGCATGGCCTTTTGTTCTCCAAATTCAAAGATAATGAAACCAAAGGATGGACTTCCCACGAAGTCAAATCAAAACGTTTGCTACAAACTCGCGCGTCTTTCTTAGGTTCCCACTTTCTCGACGAGTGGGGCGATTTTCTTCGGTAACGGTCTAACCACACTTCAGATCTTAATATATCATTATCTCGATTAGGGAAACGAAAGAAACTTAGGTTATTATCTTGTCCTTCTTTATGCAAATGTTTTCACCCAGCAACAGCACACGGCATTTTTAACAAGTACCATAAAATGTAATCCTGCATAGACAATACTATACAACTCAATGCGACACGGCTAATCGTTTGGTACCAATGACGTCACAGGATCACGTGACACTTACCAGGGCGAAACTCGAAGCATGTGCGCTATGAGATAAAATTGGCTACTGTGAGAAAACGGGACAACCAATAAGTGTAAGATTTGAACAGATTGTATATTATATATATATATTTCCGAATATATACTCAAAAGACACGCCATATTTCACCTTTAAAATGTAGATTCAATTCAAAACCTTAAAGTAGCTATCCCGCCAACAACAGCAAAATTTTGTAACATATGTACACCGTTCCTAAACATACTGACAACAAGGTATATATATGCATTTTTTTTTTGTTGAAAAATCCAAACTTTATAGACACGGTTTAAATGGTTTAACAAGCCACCCCAAACTGGAGAGTTGAGTGTGACCAACTCAATTCATTTTACACATATTCAGTCACGGGTATTTTAAGAACCCGTGAAAAATCCTATATAATATTTTTATCTACATTATTATATGACCTGAACACCTGGATAGAGTTTTGATAAATGGTTTTGTAGTGTAATTTTGCTGTTATTTGGTAGGTTAGTTTCTTTAAAAAGACATCTTCCCAAAAAAATAATTAGAAATAATAATATTACATGGGTGAAAGTTTTCCGTATTGAAACGGAAATCCGTATTGGGGACCCTCCCTGGGACCATTTTTCCAAATCGTGTAAATCCATTGAGTTTTTCTAGGAGGGTGGGGTAAGAATATGTTTGGGCTGGAAAATGTTGACCTACATTAAGTGACATAGATATAATATTGTCTAGTTTATTACCTTTGTTAATATAAATAAGTTTGTTTTCACTTCGAAAACGCAATGTTTTTGTGGCAAAACGCTTTTAACAGACATAACTGGTTTCCGGTATGAATGTAAATCTACAAAGCCGAGTCCCAGCGCTTGCTCACTACGGCTACCAATTTTTTACGACAACCGTAAATCATAACAATGCGCGGCCCTGGATTGTTTTGCGGGAAAAATGCGACCATTTTTAATACACTCGAAGCACTCATTTATTAACGCGATTTTATGAGGTATTCAGTGTATTTCATTGATAAAGTATGAAATTAACATATATGGATGTGCATCTTTCCCAAAATGTGTTGCAAAACTAAGCGATATGCTTCTTTTTTCATATGTCACCGGTTTTCACGATTCCAAAAAGAACGCAACTCGCAAGAAAAGATAGGACCGAAAATATATTTGTTTAGTTCTGAATGTATTTCATTGATATACTGTGATGAGGCCTTACACTACTGCATAAATATTCAAAAATAAGACCAAGTGGACTTAAATTTGGGGCAAGTGAGGTTTTGGGCAGGGCAATTGCTAATGTAAATATGTATATAGAACAGAGACAGTGATGAACATTGACTAAATATGGATATAGAACAGAGACAGTAGTGAACATTGACTAAATATGGATATAGAACAGGGACAGTGGTTAACATTGTATGTAAATAGAACAGAGACAGTGGTGAACATTGACTGGTGACTGCTGTGAACATTGATATTGCTGTGTACATGCATCTATTTCCACTTAAAACTTCAAGACGGTTATGGACAATATCAGTAAGTACATGTACATGTTTAATGCATTTTAAAGGGATCACAATACCAAAAATCCAAAAGCTTCAGGGGGGCTTCGCCCCTGACCATGGCTTCGCCCTGGACCTGACTGGGGGCCTAGCGGCCCCCTAGACTCCCGGCCTGATTTCAGTATTGGGGAAATTGAAAACTTTCACCCATGTAATAATAATTACCATTTCTTTTTTAAAATTAATCTATAGGTACATAGCTATCAACGTTGTGTTTTCTGGTTCTTCAAATTTTCAAGATGGCCATTACGGGTGTTTACTGTTATCTCTACATGTTATCGCTATGTACTGTTATCTCTACATATTATCGCTATGTACTGTTATCTCTACATGTTATCGCTATGTACTGTTATCTCTACATGTTATCACTATGTACTGTTATCTCTACATGTTATCGCTATGTACTGTTATCGCTATGTACTGTTATCTCTACATGTTATCGCTATGTACTGTTATCGCTATGTACTGTTATCTCTACATGTTATCGCTATGTACTGTTATCTCTACATGTTATCGCTATGTACTGTTATCGCTATGTACTGTTATCTCTACATGTTATCGCTATGTACTGTTGTCTCTACATGTTATCGCTATGTACTGTTATCTCTACATGTTATCGCTATGTACTGTTATCGCTATGTACTGTTATCTCTACATGTTATCGCTATGTACTGTTATCTCTACATGTTATCGCTATGTACTGTTATCGCTATGTACTGTTATCGCTATGTACTGTTGTCTCTACATGTTATCGCTATGTACTGTTATCTCTACATGTTATCGCTATGTACTGTTATCGCTATGTACTGTTATCTCTACATGTTATCGCTATGTACTGTTGTCTCTACATGTTATCGCTATGTACTGTTATCTCTACATGTTATCGCTATGTACTGTTATCGCTATGTACTGTTATCTCTACATGTTATCGCTATGTACTGTTGTCTCTACATGTTATCGCTATGTACTGTTGTCTCTACATGTTATCGCTATGTACTGTTATCTCTACATGTTATCGCTATGTACTGTTATCTCTACATGTTATTGCTATGTACTGTTGTCTCTACATGTTATCGCTATGTACTGTTATCGCTATGTACTGTTATCTCTACATGTTATCGCTATGTACTGTTATCTCTACATGTTATCGATATGTACTGTTATCTCTACATGTTATTGCTATGTACTGTTATCTCTTTGTGTTCAAAGTATTATATACTGCTATACCCTAGATACTGTTCAATATAGCAATGCTATTTAAAGAAACTAACCTTCCAATTAAAGGCAAATTTACACTGCAAAACCGTTTATCAAAACTATCCAGGTGTTCAAGTCATATACTAATGTATATGTGCATATTAAAAGTTAGGTTCATTCACTGGTTCGTGTGATAACCGTGATTGAATATGCATAAAATGAATTATGAGTTGATAACTCTTACTTCGACGCTACAGTTTTGGCGTTTACCCTAACTGGTTAAAGCCGTTTATAGTATTTCTATAAAGTTTGGATTTTCAAAATATGTAAGTTATATATATATACCTCATCATCAGTAGGTTTAGAAACGGTGTACATAATGTTGTAAATGTTGACTTGTTGGCGGGATAGCTACTTTAAAGAAAAAACTTTACTCCAGCCTCACTTTATATACCTGATTACCGTGGAGCATGTTAGCAGTAAATAAGCAAACTTTCCATGCCTTTTCAATGACCATTTGGCATTGGGAAATAGCTCCTTAACTGTTATCTGTGAGTTTACTGTTATCTTTACATGTATACTGTTATCTCTATCTGTTGACTGTTATCTCTATGTTTACTGTTATTTCTGTGTGTTTACTGTTATCTGTCTGTGTTTACTGTTGTCTCTATGTGTTTACTGTTATCTCCATGTGTTTACTGTTATCTCCATGTGTTAACTGTTATCTCCGTGTGTTTACTGTTATCTCCATGTGTTTACCGTTATCTCCATGCTCCATGTGTTTACTGTTATCTCCATGTGTTTACTGTTATCTCCATGTGTTTACTGTTATCTCTATGTGGTTACTGTTGTCTCTTATGTGTTTACTTTTATCTCCATGTGTTTACTGTTATCTCCATTACTGGTATCTCCATGTGCTTACTGTTATCTCCATGTGTTTACTGTTACCCTCATGTGTTTACTGTTATCGCCATGTGTTTACTGTTATCTCCATGTGTGTACTGTTATCTCCATGTGTTTACTGTTATCTCCATGTGTTTACTGTTACTTCTGCATTAACTATTTTCTTTACGTATTTACTGTTATCTCCATGTGTTTACTGTTATCTCCATGTGTGTACTGTTATCTCCATGTGTTTACTGTTATCTCCATGTGTTTACTGTTACCCCCATGTGTTTACTGTTATCTCCATGTGTTTACTGTTATCTCAATGTGTGTACTGTTATCTCCATGTGTTTACTGTTATCTCTATGTGTTTACTGTTACCCCCATGTGTTTACTGTTATCGACATGTTTGTACTGTTATCTCCATGTGTTTACTGTTATCTCCATTTGTTTACTGTTATCTCCATGTGTTTACTGTTATCTCTATGTGTTTACTGTTATCCCCATGTGTTTACTGTTATCTCTATGTGTTTACTGTTATCTCCGTGTGTTTACTGTTATCTATGTGTTTACTGTTATTGTTTACTGTTATATCTATGTACTCCTATCTCTGTGTACTGATATCTCTGTGTACACATATCTCTGTGTACTGATATCTCTGTGTAATGTTATCTCTATGTACGTTCTTGTCTATGTGTTACTGTTATCCAGGTCGATGGACACCATTATGGAGGATAGTGATAACCAAGAAATCTCCTCTGCAGACTACACTCAAGACGACCTTGACTTTAACAAGCTAAACGAGTGGCTAGCTTCACAACAGCAAAGTTATAAATGAAACTCGCGGTTGTCAGTTCATGTCCTAGTGTTTGTTATTACTGAACTACGTATGATGTGCAGTTAAACCTGCTTTAACGAGTAACTAACATATATTTCAGTAGCATTGTACCAGTATAGGGCAACAGCTCTCTTAAAATGGCATTATTTCTCTTCCTTAGTTATTGCCAACAGGTTTGACTGCTGTTGATGTGGGCATATTCAGTATTGCAAAATTTCAGCCAGTATTTCAGGGGATATAAGCTCTCCGCAAAGTGATCATGAGTTAACATTTATAAAAAAAGCATTTGCCAGTTCGCCATAGGTGAAAGGTCAGTTGAATTGGCGAATAAAAATTGTAAAATATAATAGAAAAAATAATCACCAAACATCGGCAGTTTGGAGAATGCAAGTTCCCAAAATATTTTTTGTAAAAACGTATTTGTTTAAAGATTTCTAATACACCAACTATTTCTTTGTATAAGAAGTGAATATCCCTCTGCATGCTGTCAAATACTGGTGGGGGAGCCATTTAGGTTTATTGGAGTTCCATATCTTGAAACATTGTTGATATGAATGGGTCAAAACTTTTATTTACCATTAATTTCTGTGTGCAGAGAAGCTTGAACGATTGTGTCAAATGGCCCCTGTCCATTCTTACCACTGATAAGGGTGACATTGTATGCATGTTCCAATATGGATGCATGTATGAACATTATAGAATAGATTGTTTAATGAATTATACATATCCGGTAGTATATATTGTAACATATGTAAATAATTGCTTGGTATGAAACATTTCTGAGATTTTTGTCTTTAATAAAAGAAACTGTTAAAGATTTACCTGTCAGAATGTTCGCTTGTTTCAATACCTTGTTTCGCGGTATTGATTGTAGATACTGCTACCATTACTGGTGCATGTAGTAGCTTTTTTACCCTTTTGTGGTCGGTAGATTTGTATGTGTATGGAAGGTATTGTTTGTAACTGAGAATAATGCTTCGAATGTGCATGTGTTTTGTGACATGACGTGTATTTAATCATGAAAAAACTGTCAATGTTTGGAAAAGATGAAAAATTATGTACCATACAATACATTAAAGTGACACACGGCGATCTACTCTGCAGTTCAGGGTGAGAAGGTTCTAGGCCCATTTTCCATATGTTATCTCGATGTACATGGAGGATGAGCCTGGCATGTTCATGCCTGTTAGGTGCCATATAACCTTTCATGTGTTGGTGCGCCTTAAAACCCAATTCAATTTTAAAAAATGATGTTAAGCATCAAAAGTGTGAGTGTGTGTAATGCAGCGTTCAAGTATCTCAAGTGTATTAACCATAGGAAAATCCTAGACAGGCTCTTAGCCAGCCCTGAAATTTAATCGAGGCAAACCCCTTTCTATGGAGGTCAGGTGGCATGCACCATCCGCCCCACCCATACTCTTCTTCAAGCGATTTCCTACGTTTTTGTGCATGTCCCTGACAAGATTTCAGTAATTTTGTCAATGCTTGATTAGTTATCGATATATATATATATGTAAAGTCCGTACATTCCCAAAACTCTACTGAGGGAACGGACCTGCTAGAGGTTGACCAATACGGGTTTGTGCATTATTTTGGGTGCATGTGTTACATTGATTGTATGTGGGAACCGCTACATATATATAATAGACTGTTCTTTCTTTGAATTAAGACCATTCCATTTATATGACAAAGGAGTTGCTCGCAGGCTGATCTGGGTTGCTCGCAGGCTGATCTGGGTTTACAATGGACGCAAAAGCTATTATAGTCGTTTAGTGTGTTAAAGGGAGTTTTTCCAAAAGACTGGTATGGTGAAAAATACTTTTTGTGTCGCCTTTTCGAAGGAAAAAATGGGAGTGGAGCCTGTGGCTTAATTTGACTCAACACGGGAAAAATGACCTAATAGTCAACCCCTGCCTTTGTTGATAAGCTGGAGGGACTATAAACCTTCAAATCCCACACTAACACACACTATGTAAATGCTTGATCTGCCATGTGTCCCTTTAAAATTCAGATGAGCTTTTTGTAAAAGTGTAACATTTTTGAAGACTGCACTTTTAACTTGTAAATATGAGCGACGAACATAATTTCATTTACCTCAATAATATGTGCATACATTTAATTGTGAAAAGTAAAGATACGAAAACTGCAGTTGTTTTCACGGTGATGGTGACCAGACTATTGAGTGAAACTTTAACAGTTTTTATAGTAATTGTTTCCATATAAGCATCTATGATATATACATTCACTGTATCACTACCTAAAATATGATTTAAAAAATAAATGATATGACCCATTGTGTTTGTTTTATAGCCTGGAATTCACCAACCATTCTTCACACTATTCTTAGACTGGAGCCCAAGTACTGAAACTTCGTTCACAAATATTTCCATGACCATCAAAGATAAACAATCGTAAGAAGTTGCTATTAATTAGTTTGCATCATATTTATACATAGCAACTTGCTATGAACGTTTATTCTGTAAATTTCTAGAAATATTTGTTACTTGAGCTTAAGTCTAAGAATATTCTCAAGAATGGTTGGTGAATTCAAGGCCAGCTGATCTACCGTAATATGGCATTTTATGTTTTATATACTAGTACACCGTTTTAAATTGAATGAAATAAAATTCTCATATCTTGCAATGTATGCTCGTCTTCAAACCCGTGAGGTTACTGGAGAAGGACCACCCTTCATGTTCATTTTGTAATTTTGTCATGCTCAGTAAAGTTCATCATTATGACCCTGAGTTTGTAAACTTGGGAATGTGGCTACATTGTAAATGGAGTGTGTTCTATAGAATTTGCAGCAACTCTGCAGTTATGCAGGTTAGTAGGTTCTAGGCCCATTCTCCATATTATCTTAATGTAAATGGAGGATGAGCCTGGCATGTTCATTCCTGTTTGTGACATATAACATTTCTTGTATTGGTGCACCGTAAAACTCAAATTAAATATGTCTTCAAACAATGTCTACGCAGCTGTATCCTTTGTAAATCATTTAATTTTTATTGTAAAATAACTGCCATTGTGGCTTAGTATACCTCACGTGCGGGTGGTTGTTGGTTAAATCCTCGCTAGAGTAGTGCTAGGACCGGTCGACCCAGTGTCAGTATAATGTGACTGGGTGGGGTATACGTCATGTGTCTATGGCGTGATGTTTCCAGTGTGGCAGCACTACAAAGTTGAGCATTGAACTCACCACCAGTTTCCGAGGTTGTAATGATAAAGTAATGACATGCTAAGTCTCCTGTCACTACAGATATATAAAATACTGTGTATACGTATGTAAAATACATGTTTAGAAATGAAGTATATGAAGTATGAATAAGTGAAATTTAAGTAAAACTTAACTGTATTTTTCCAAAAATTAAATTTCGCGAAAAAAACCCTCCCTTTTCCTAGCCCAAATCTTCCTATTTCTGAAAAACATCTGTCAGAAATTGGCATGTATGACCATATGTGTGACATATCGTGAATTGTTTTGCTTGACAATCTTAATGTGTCACATTCACCTTTAATTAGCAACTTCATAAAGATCATGTCGGTTATATAAATAGGGATTAGAGAAATTTAAACAATTTCTATCCGCAGTTTTATTGTTAAGGCCATCTTTAAAAAAATATTTGTTTGCTGTTTCCCAAACCAAGATTTCATAAATGGGTATGTAGGTAGGTGATTCTTTTTTCTTTTTTGCCAAGGACAGTAAACACCTTAAGAAATTAAAGAAAAAATGTACTACAACAACAAAAGAAGTAATGTCAAAACAATGCTATAAAAAGTTTTAGGTAGGGCCCTTTTTCGTTGGTATACATAGGTAGGGAAACAGCAAACCAACAAGTTTTTATGGTCGGCCTAATTCAACAGCAACCCATCATGATTCCTCTGCAGATGTGTCAGTGACTAAGTTGGTTAAATTTTGTAAATATTTGTATACCCCTGTACTGTACATATCAAAATATTGTGCTACATTTGGTGCAGGGGCAGAATTGTTAAGACTTACATTACTTGTGTATACCATGACTGTTGTGTGTTGTTAAATATTTTACTTGTGGAGATCATGTGTGCAATACCATGCATTAAGGGACACACGGAAAGCTTGAAGTGTTTATCAAGCATTAAGATAGCGTCTTGAAATATCATCCAGTATCATTTTGACTTCGACTTAAAACCTGCTTGCATATACCCTAATCAAAATGTTGTTTTCCTTTTTTCCTTACATGGGTTTAAATATACTTGTATTGAGTGTGCATTATAATCAACAGTTGGCAATATACAAAAACAATTTGCTTTATACTATTCTTATAATTAATATTAATGATTAACAAATACTAAGTGTAAAAATTGGCCAAAATGATCTATGTAACAGAGGCCTGGAATTCACCAACCATATCTTCAAACTATTCTTAGACTTGAACTCAAGTACTCAATTTTCGTTCACAAATATTTCCATGACCTTCAAAGATAAACAATTATATGAAATTGCTATTTATTTGTATGCATCATATGTATACATAGCAACTTGCTATAAACGTTTATACTTGAATCTTATAGAATATTTGTGATTGAAATTTGCATACTTGGGCTTAAGTCTAAGAATATTCTCAAGAATGGTTGGTGAATTCAAGGTCATGCCAAAGACTTCTAGGCAGGGACCTAACTTCTCGTATATTGCAAAAAAACACTTTTGGTTTACCCATAAAAATATACTCGTGATTTTTTGCATAACAATAGCAGAAACTGTGCTATATACAAAACCACTGTTCGGATTAATGCTTTTCTGTGCATTTCGTAACACCAATGCATTTTCAACGGAAGCCCATATGTGATAAAAAAAGACGATAGAGCCTTCATTTTTCATCCGATCTTTATCAGATTGTTAATATCAATGAAAGCTCGGACAATTTCGAAAACAAGCCAGATCGGACCTGTAAAAGCAGAGTAATGGCCCTTGATTTAGTTAAAAATACTAAACTTTGCCTCATTAAGACGATAGGGCCTTCGTTTTTCATCCGATCTTTACCAAACTTTGTCAGATTGTTACTATCAATAAATGTTTGAAAACCAAATAAAAATCAAATCGGATAAGTAACTCTGGAGTTATGGCCCTTGATTTAGTTAAAAAAAACACTGTCTTTTGGCTCGCTAAAAAAAGAGGCCTTCATTTGGCCGGATTTATATGAAACTTTGCAGGGATGATCAGTACCAAGCCTAGTTTTGCAGGGATGATCAGTACCAAGCCAAGTTGTACATATCGTCACCGTGTTCCAGTTGATTGATTTTAGCGGAGTTATGGCCCTTTAAAGGTTTAAATACACAAACTTTGTCTGGACTAGTTCTCTTGAACCCCTGGCCTGATTTAAACAAAAAATTATATACAAGCAAGATACCAGTAAATGTTAATAATATTTATGATGCATCAAATTGTTTTGCCATTTTGGAATAGAGGTATGGATGGCCCTTAATTTACTTAGAAAATAAGTAGAGTATTGAAACAACTATCTTTAATTGTGTAGGGTTTAGACCATATCTTTTGGTGTGAATTCTTAATAACATTAACATATAGGTTGCTTTTGGATATTGGCGGATCTTTAGAATCCGTTTGATAATTGTAGCTTTTGGTTTCTTAATACAGTAATGGACCATTAATACAGTAATGGACCTTTAATACAGTAATGGACCTTTAATACAGTAATGGACCTTTAATACAGTAATGGACCACCTTTAATACAGTAATGGACCTTTAATACAGTAATGGACCTTTAATACAGTAATGGACCTTTAATTTACCTTGAAAATAGAATAGTAGTTACTGCAATTATTGTCTTTTTTTTTCAAATTATAAATTTCCAAATTGGTTCACTATTTTTGTCACAGTCAGATGATTATATTTATCAGAAAAATAACTGGTTTTTGATTGACGAGTTTCATTGGAAGGCACTACAAACATCTCCAAAGGTTTACCATCCTGTCTTACTGCCATTGTAGATCACGCAACACAATATTGTGCTAAAGCTTATGACAACTCTTGGATTAATATATTTTGGTTGTCATTACATTCTTGAAAAAAATGCAATAAGCGTCACACAATCCTTTTCAAAGACAAGCTTCTTGCTCTTATTCAAGATTTAGTTATGTGAATAAACGGTAATGTTTGCTCAGCATTACTGTGGTAGAATAAAATGTATTCTTTGGCATATCACTCTGCCATTAAAACAATCAAAATGGACCCCACCATTGCGTTTCCCATAGGGTTGCAGTATAGCGTTTGTTCTTACCATCACTTTCTAAAATCTCATAGCTCTAAACAGCTTACCTAAAATTAAAATACTAACCTAAATTCATCAAAAAATTTCCAAAGTAAGTGGAGTTCCATTTGATTGTTTACCACTCAACAGCACCCCATAGCATTAATGATGTCAGGTCGTGGAGTTGATTTCTGATCACCATTTTGATATTTTAGCTTATAATGGTCATGTGACAAATTATGATGTAATCGCAGACTATTTTCTAAGAAGTTGACAGAGTCACATGGTGACCCTGGTAAAGATTGGGTAATGGTCACTTTCATACAATCTTTACTAAATCTGTTAAAAGGCTTATCAAAGGAGGTTGTCACATTATTTTGTAACTCACTGCATGTTTAGTGGTTGACCAATTTACAGTTCACCACTTTGTTTTCCACTTGATTGTGCGATCGCCGTAGAGATTGTGTACCTGTGATGACGTCTACCTAAATCCTGAAAGGACGGCAACGTTTGATGTTTGTCTTCAATATTGTCTTGTCGTACCCTTAATGGTTTATTCCCTTGCTGCTCTGGCTACCAATATTGAAGTCCTCATCTCGATTACAATAGGGCCACTGCAGATCCCGTTGGAGGGGAAGGCCCCAAATTCATGTTCATTTTATCATTTTTTTGTTCATGCTCATTAAAGGTCTTCATCATGACCCCTGCATTGTTTCAGGTGCCATCTCGCTCCTATCACTAGAGTAGTGGCAAAAAAATTATAACGTGGCTCCAGCGTAAATGGAGTGTATACAATAGAATTTGCAGCAACTCTGCAGTTCAGGGTGAGAAGGTTCTAGGCCCGTTCAACATATTTTATCTTGATGTACATGGAGTATGAGCCTGGCATGTTCATTCCTGTTAGGCGCCATATAACCTTTCATGTGTTGGTGCGCCTTAAAACCTCAATTCAATTCAATTCGATTACAAACTTTAGTAAAAAGAATAAGCAGAAGCATGGACTCCACAAGAAACTGATCGGAGAACGGCCCCGTCTAGGTCGGGATAATTAACAATGTCAAAATTGAAATGTACCTCTCAATGTCATAGAGTTTGCTTATTATTTCTCAATTTCAATCGCGAGATGTAAATTGAGTAAAGAAAATATAGCAACTATGAGAAATATTACTTTGTTGAGCTGAAAAGAAAGGGTTGTAATTGTCCAATATATCATCCATATACAAAGAGGTATAATAAAAGGCTTCGATTACATCTGCCTAAGCATATCTGGTAAAAGACAAAATATGAAACCTCTATCGTAACAAAACAAAAACAAATCTGCAACAAGAGGTGCACATTTCATTCTTATTTGGGATTCCAACAATTTGTCTATAAACAGTAGTGCTAGACCTAACTAGTTCTATATGTGTAAAAATATTATCTTATATGAAAATAAATGCTTCGAAAACAGCTACGTGACAAGTCCACATTGTGTAATTGTCATAAAACCTTCATATAAATATTGATGAGAATCAGAACTCGTTTACTGAAGTTGCTGTGTCCTCAGTCTGAAATTTAAATATTTGCAAACATCAAGGGTGATAACTTTGTAAACCACTCCTAAATTGTTCTCATTGTCAAACAAAACCGAGATCTTAATAATACTGCCCTAAAAAAGCATGGAAAATCTTAACCTATTTATTACAATCATCGTGAACACAATCACGCTCCTTAGTCAGAGGACGATATCCTCCTTGTTTAATTAGAATATTACACAACAGTTGATCACATTTCAAAGGAAAGTAGGAAACAATCAGACGATCATATTTTTCGACAATTTAGAGCAGTAACTTGATCATTGTCTAACCTGTCTTATAAAGTTACATGCCAAACTGTGTAAAAATCGAAACCAATTTACTTAATGTATTGTGTACAAAAGTTGCAATTTGCATTTTTCGCAATAATCAAGGGCAATAACTCAGTAAGGCAGGTGTCAGTTTTGCTCATTGTCATCTTGTCAAAGTTCATATTCATATAAAGTCTCATACTAAATAATGTGAAGATCCGAATCTATTTACTAAAGTGATGTGTGTACTCTAGCTATGATTTGCCTATTCTTTCAATAATCAAGGGTAATAACTCTTTAAAGGGACACACGGCAGTCTTGAAGTATTTGAAATGGGTGTCTCGATTTATATATCCAATATCATTTTTACTTTTACCTAGTTGCATTTAAATAAATCAAATTTTATGATTCACTATTTCGTCTTATTATCCTATAAGTTGTAATATATTATTGGTGCAATAATATCAAAAATTAATAAGATGTAAAAACAAACGGCTTAATAGAATTCTTATAATTAACATTAACGATTGAACAAATGCAATTTATGTAGAAAAACTAACGGGACGCTGCTAGTTTTTAAAAAATCAAGATGGCCTATGCATAGGAGGCCATGGTGTCCGCAAGGCCATTGTGTCCGCAGGGGTCGTCTCAACGTTATGTGATCGAGTGTAAGGTGGTATTATAACGTATTGGGTGGAGAGATAATGACTGAATGAGTAAATTGAATTTAATTAAATCTTGTTTAATGTCTAATTACCACATTATAGGTTATTTAAAGCTGCCCCAGAGAAAGTTGAAGTTGGTATTACAACTTATTGAGTGGGGCAAATTTAATTGAATATTGTTCAATGGCTCATCAGTACATTATAGGTTATTTGTAGCCGCCCCAAAGAAAGTGGAAGGTGGTGGTATCTTATTGAGTGGTGAAATAATGACTACATAAGTCAATTGAATTGAATTGAATATTGTTTAACGGCTCAACACATACGTTATTTAGAGACGCCCCAGAGAGAGAGGAATGTGGTAGTAAAACTTATTGAGTTGTGAAATAATGACTAAATAAGTAAATTGAATCGAAAATTGTTTAATGACTCATCAACACATAATAGGACATTTAGAGCAGCCCCAGAGCATGGACATCAGTTGATGTTTATTCCCCAAGAGAGCGTGGAAAGTGGTATTATAATGTATGTGGTATTATAATGTATTGCATAGTGAAATAATGACACAATTAAAAAATTGAAATTTAATTGAATCTTGTTTAACGGCTCATTTACACATTACAGGTTATTTAGAGCCCTCCAGAACAAAGGGGATTGGGATGGTGTTCAAATGGTTTGGTATAGAGTCCTAAAGCCCCTAATATCCAAAACCCATGTTACTAAGTATACATTTTGACTGGTTTGATATAGAGTCCTAAAACCCCAAATATCCAAAACCCATGTTACTAAGTATACATATTGACTGGTTTGATATAGAGTCCTAAAACCCCAAATATCCAAAACCCATGTTACTAAGTATACATATTGACTGGTTTGATATAGAGTCCTAAAACCCCAAATATCCAAAACCCATGTTACTAAGTATACATATTGACTGGTTTGGTATAGAGTCCTAAAGCCTCAAATATCCAAAACCCATGTTACTAAGTATACATATTGACTGGTTTGGTATAGAGTCCTAAAGCCCCAAATATCCAAAACCCATGTTACTAAGTATACATATTGACTGGTTTGGTATAGAGCAGTGTCTATTCTAGGATGCGCGATCCGTGCCATTTTCTACGAGATCACGCTTTTTTTTAAAACAATACGCGCTGATCGCGCGTCCAAACATAGAAAAAACAGCGCGTCCAAACACAGAAAAAACAATTCAATTTGTGACAAATATGAATGCGACATCATAATCAGTAAATTTTAACTAAATGGAGACAAATTCTGATTATTGTTAGTCTCTATCATCCAGACACGCTCACTTAGCTGACTGTGAGCGCTAGCGAGCGTCTTGAATCGTGGTTCATTAAAATGTTTGACCGATAGACGGCGCCAAACGTCAAAACTGACTACGACGTGACGTGATGCAACATCAAAGTGCACGTTATATTACGCGCAACATTACTTCCAATGGGATGTGTGTATGTCCTTATTAGCTCGACTATTCGAAGAATAAGAGAGCTTATGTAATCACCCCGGCGTTGGTGTCGGCGTCGGCGTCCCACATCAAGGTTTGCATGTAAGCTGTGTTTACAAGTCTATATCTCTTACATTTCTTATCCTAGTACAACCAAATTTGTTTATGGGCTTCCTTATAGCATTATCTTAAGGGCTGCATAAGCAATTGTGGTTCCTGTAACCCTTGGGCTCCCATGGAACCCAAATTATGATAGCCCATAAAATGTGTCCCATTTCACATCAAATTTTGTGTGTAAGCTGTGTTTACAAGTCCATATCTCTTACAATTCTTACCCTAGCACAACCAAATTTGGCCATTAGCTTCCTTATAGCATTATCGTAAGGGCTGCTTAAGTAATTTTGGTTCCTGTAACCCCTGGGCTCCCATGGAACCCAAATTCTGATAGCCCTTAAAATATGTCTGTTTCACATCAAATTTTGCATCTATATCTCTTACATTTTTTGTCCTAGCTGAACTAAATTTTGGAATTGGTTTCCTTATAGTATGTTGTAAAGGGTTGGATAAGTAATTTTGTCTTCTGCAAATTCTGGGCTCCCATGGAACCCAAATTGTGATGGCCCATAAAATGTGCAATAAAGGCAGATCTAGGTTTGCATGTAAGCATGTATATATCTATAATTTTGGTTTGGGATTTGTTATAGCATTATGCATCTTATTACTTCACCCATTGGGGCATGGGCTCCCTCCTCCCCCCCCCCCCCAACCCCACCACCCACCCCACTCCCCTCCCACTTTTTTTTTTTTTACATATTTCTGTGTTGTTTTAGTCAATTCTTACACATATATGTTGCCCCCCACTCCCCGCCCCCCACCCTGCCCACCTCCCCGCCTCTCTCCCCCCCCCCCCGCCCACCCCACCTAGTCAATTCTTACACATATATGTTGCCCCCCTCCCCGCCCCCACCCCCGCCCACCTCCCCGCCTCTCACCCCCACTCCCCCCCCCCCCCCGCCCCCACTTGAAAATCTATATATATATATATATATTTTTTTACATATTCCTATGTTGTTTTAGTCAGTTCTTACACACATATGTTGCGCCCTCCCCTCCCCACCAACCCACCCCGCCTCTCACTGCCGCTCTCCCCCACCCCCACCCCAACCCCACTTGAATTTTTTTTTTTTTTTTTACATATTTCTTTGTTGTTTTAGTCAATTCTTACACATATATGTTGCCCCCCTACCCACTACCGCCTCTCACCGCCGCTCCCCTCACCCCATCCCCACTTGAAAATCTATTTTTTTTTTTACATATTTCTGTGTTGCTTTTGTCAATTCTTAAACATTTTGCTCCCCCCCCCTCCCCCCACCCCCAAACAAATATTTTTATTTAATGTTTATTTTATTTGTTTACATATATCTGTGTTGTTTTGGTAATTTCTTACACATAGCTTCTTACACATATATGTTGCACCCCCCCCCCCCCCCCCCCCCCCCCCCCACACACACACACACACACACACACTCGAAACTCTTTTATTTTATTTGTTTACATGTTGTTGTTTTTTTCTTTTTTTACATATTTCTGTGTTGTTTTTGTCAATTCTTACACATAGCTATCTTGCCCCCCACCCCAATCTATTTTTTTTATTTTGTTTTACCATATTTCTGTGTTGTTTTGGTCAATTCTTACATAGCTTCTTACACATATATGTTACCCTCCCCACCCCTCGCCTCTACCCCATCCCCACTCAAATTTGTTTTTTTGTTTTTTGTTTTTTTACATATTTTGTGTTGTTTTGGTGAATTCTTACAAAGCTTCTTACACATATATTTTGCCCTCACCACCCCCACTCCCCCCACCATCCACCCCTGCCTCTCTCCCACCCCCACTCAAAACTCTTTTTTATTTTTATTTATTTTTTTACATATTTCTGTGTAGTTTTGGTCAATTCTTACACATAGTTATGTTGTGCTCCCAACCCCACAACACATTGTTGTAGCCTTGTTTTCTGATGGTATATACTAGCTATAAATTTATTATTCTCTGAAAAATCGAATAGTCGAGCTGCGCTGTTCGCCGACAGCTCTTGTTATATATACAATCAGCTTCGTTTTTTGTAGTTTTTAAAAACATAATATAATCTATATTACAAAATGATGTTCAAATTAATTTTTTAGTATTATTCGTGATCCGCAGAAGCTTTACTGCAGACCATCATGTGGAGTTCTTTGAGAGAAGTCTCGCGTGAGGTCTGGATGATCGAGACTAGATTATTGTTTGTCAGAGCTAGTCTTGATCATCTTGAACGCTTGATTGTAAATACAAACGTTTGTCTTGAAAACAAGCAAGCGTCGCAGATGATCTAGACTGAGCATGTAAATCGTAGCGGAGTTACCGTTATTTGTGTATTCCTGGGTTAGGTGGCGCTAGGATCACATGGCGTGCTGACGTCACTCGATTTCAGATTGTACGGAATGATTTCAGTTGTACGGAATCTGAAATCGAGTGACGTCAGCACGCCATGTTAATTTAGATGAAAATAAGTTTAGGACATGCATGTTTTGCCTTGCGGTTGCAGACATTATTTTTGTGTTTTAAAATTCTTGTTTCATTTTGTTATCATGCTTATTCAAGGTCTTTATCATGACACCGCATATACAAACGTGGAAATGTGACTCAATCGTAAATAGAGTGTCAACTATAGAATTTGCAGGTAAGACGGTTCTAGGCCCATTCTCCATATTTTATCTGGATGTACATGGAGGATGAGCCTGGCATGTCAGTCCTATTAGGCGCCGTATAACCTTTCATGTGTTGGTGCGCCTTAAAACCCAATTAAATTCAATTGTCTACATAATAAACTTGCATATTTAAAAATCATTAATACTTATTTAAATAGATCAAAGCAAATTATGTCCGAATATTAATAATGGGCGATTATTTTGCACCAATAATGCTTATAATGGTAGAGAAACATTGAACAATTTAAAAGTCCAAATTGTATTTCTATTTATATAATTATATGCAATCAGGATAAGCGTCTAAATGAAACTGGATTAATATATTTTGGTTCCAATGTTTATGCTTCATGTTACCTTGATTACCGCTTCAAGATTGCCATGTAACCCTGTAAACCCTAAATCCTATAATTCATGGAGCGAGGATTTCCCAACAATTGGTGGTATATAGGTATTTTTTTGGGGTTCAGGACGTACCCCTCAGTAGTGGAGAACAATAAATACTTTTGTTTTGTTATTTTAAAGGGACACATGACAATCTTGCAGCATTACAATGTTTTTTCTATACAATTTGAATTCCTGGTAATTTCTCAAATAGTTCAAAACAAATTGGTTTGGCATGTTCCTTTTGGTTGAGCATAATGCACCATTTAAATTTATTCAAATAATGAGGGAATACGGTATAAAAATATATACTACATGCAAAAAACAAAAAAAAACGTTTAAGATTGTCATGTGTCCCTTTATATTATTCTAGTGCCATTTCAGCTTTACTAAGAATACAAAAATGTGAGATTGATGTTTGCAAATAAAGAGAAATACAGGCATGTTTTGTTGTGTCCCATTGAGATTGAACCCAAAACCCCTGGATCACTAAATCACGATACCTCATTTACCCCACCAAACAGAGCCTGACGACAGAACTAACAATAAATAGATACAAACTCTAAAATGTATCTAATTTTCACATGGCACAGTGCATAAATATAATGAAATATTGCCTGATTTTAAACACAATTAATGCATGTATACAGAGTTTTATGCATACACATTTCATTCATGTCAAAACCTACCAAAAAATTCTCTTTTTAATCACGTTATTTTCCATTAACATTTTAAGCAAAAAAGGGGTTCAACTGAAAGTTTCACTATGTAAATCTGTCATCTGTCTGTCCGTCATTAACATTTGCCTTGTGGACACAATATTGACTTCATTATTAACTGTATATTTACCAGACTTTGCCAGGGTCTTTATATCAATGAAAGGAAAACCTGCCAGATTGGATTAGTAACGCCACAGTTATGTCCCTTGTTTTATTGAAAATTGTCATTTTCAGCCTTGTGAACTCTCTAGCACCTTCATTTAGTACTTGATCTTTACCAAACGTACTTATCTTTTATTACCATGCCTGCGCCCTGACTAAATAAATAAATAAAACAAATCAGAACAAACATGGTAAACTAAGTATATCAGTCTGTCCTCCATCAAAACATCGCCGCTTTGAGCCTTGCTTGAACCATTGCTTAACAGATTGCTAAGAGTTCCAGCACAAGGTCTTTAAGCAATTCGTTTACTGAAAATAACTTGCTAAGATTTTTCCTTGTTCCAATCCAATTACGTAGTGTATAATTATATATGAAATGAAGATGAAGTAGATGTAAACATCCAGCAGGAAGTGAAGCATACCCAGGATGCAGCAGTCAAAACATCAATTATATATTGGCTGTCATCCGGGCCATCGGGAGTGATTTGTATAAGCTGTGTAGCTTGATTCTTACCCATATAAACCCGCTACTTATATATAATGGACTCTTCTGTCTTCGAATTAAGACCATTCCATTTATGTGACAAAGGGGTGTTTAGGGGAAAATGACTGATGAGACATTGTAAACTCTGATCAGCCTGCGAGTTACTCGCGGGCTGATCAGGGTTTTACAATGGACTATTGTAGTCGTGCTTAGTGGGTTAAGGGTTAATCCATATAAAATAATGTTTTATACCGTTAAATGGCCTCCGGAGCTTTGCAGTTTGCGCAAAAGCGGGGTAGTTGAGGATAAAAATATAGACAAGAGGGCCTGTATCGCTCTTCTGGCTATATGGTGGGGTGGGATGGGGTGTGGGGTGGAGATAGAAGGATTGTTTGTCAGATATTGCAGTATCAAACTCGTTTTTAGCTCGACTTTTCCGAAGGAAAAAAAGCCATTGTCATCACTTGATCGTCGTCATTGTCGTTGTCTATGTCCCTTGGTTAAAGTTTGTATGTAAGCTTGGTGTTAAAGTTTGTATGTAAGCTTGTATCTCACAAACCACATTACATAATGGATTGAAACTTCACACTGTACTCAGCCTCATTAGATGAATGATACCACAGAGTTAGGTGATATAACTTTTGCTTTTATTTTGACAGAATTATGGCCCCTTTTATACATAGTAAACTTGGTTAAAGTTTTATTGAAGCTTGGTTAAAGTCTGTATGTAAGTTTGTATCTTTACACAATGGATTGAAACACATATTCAGCATCATTAAACAGACCCAAATTTGACTCCAGGGTCACCATTTGAACAAACGTGGTAGAGGACCATAAGCTGATGGTAAATACAAAATATTAAACCGTTGGCTCTTTTAATTTCAGAGAAGAATATGTTTTAAGTTTGTCCTGATATATATTAAGTCTATGTAAAACATGTGACCCTGGGAACAGGGCCAAATTTGACTCCAGGGTCACCATTTGAACAAACTTGGTAGAGGACCATAAGCTGATGGTAAATACAAAATATTAAACCGTTGGCTCTTGTAATTTCAGAGAAGAATACTTTTTTAAGTTTGTCCTTATATAAGTATATTTTAAACATGTGACCCTGGGAACAGGGCCAAATTTGACTACAGGGTCACCATTTGAACAAACTTGGTAGAGGACCATAAGCTGATGGTAAATACAAAATATTAAACCGTTGACTCATGTAGAATATTTTTTTAGCTCTTTTCAGAGCTTATGCCATGTTGCGGTGTCCATCGCCCTTCTGTCCGTTCGTCTGTCTGTCCGTCCGTGCAGCTCAAATGGAACAGCGGGCCAGTTTAGTATCCTGTCCAGAAGGAAAGGGTCATTTTCCAACAAGGGGCCTGACCTGTTTTTTTGTGCTCACATGATAGCAAAGGGCCAGAAGATCATAATCCAAACATTCTTGAAAAATGGCCCCAACCATAGGCTGTCCAAGTTCTTGGGGCACACACTGTCCAAGTATTTGGACAAAAATACGGGGCCTTTTTCTGAAAGAAGGGGCCATTTTCCATTATATACGGCCCTTTATTTTTAAAGATTGGCCCCTTATTTATATGGCCCCTTTGTTAATGGCCCTTTAAACATGGCCCTTTGCAAGTTTTTCTACCAAAGAAAGCGCATTCGAAAGCAAAAAATGTACGCTACCCTCGACTGATATTCTTTTTTTGTGAAAGTTGGTACTTTTCGAAAATACTTTGGAAAACTTCTGAAAATGCACCAGAAATAATTTGCTAACCCTTTAAGCGTCATTTAATTTTGCACATATTATGAAAACAATCCATGCATGTACCCTGTTTTTATCACGAAAATTTCCCCATTATTATTTCACATCATGCAGGTAGGCGAAAGGGTTTTGGGTTAAAGAACCAGTTCGCCGGAATTAATGAATTTTTCAATTATGCTAATCCGTGAAGTTGATTTTTTTATGCTAAATCGTGAAGTCATTTTTTGTTGTCAATTATCTTCATCTTCATTCAAATCCTATGCAAAGAATAAAGCATTTTAATGAAAGAATTTTAATGGACTAGATTAGATAACCATTTCCGAAATTTAATACTTTTTATATCTTCTTTTAGAAATATGTACAATTTTGTTATATTTCTGAAAGATAAAGTTAAATCTATTTGACTAAATTGGAATTGTTCAGCGACTTTTAATATAGTCAAATTTAAACATTTTAACCTTAATAAGTGTTTATCATTAGAAAAGAAATGGACAAGTAGCATAAATAGCCTGTTTCTTAATTTACATTTAAATGTGTCAATCAACCTAAATATAGTATTTTGTTTTTCATAATCATTGTGATTCGTTATTTGTTTCAAAGGAGTATTTTCTTTGATTATTTTATAACGTATTGCCTGTTTCTAAATTTGAAATTTGACACGAATAATGATTATCCTGTGACTTTTAATGTTGTCAAACTAATTTATTTGTTTAACATTTTATTTCAAATATCAAGAGTACATACATTTTTTTGACATACAATATACGACCTCATACAAGTGTTATTTGTAATAATACCTCTCTGCTCTCTAATTAGAATTTAGTCATACATGGAATGATTATACAATATAACGTATTGCTAATTTCTGCTAAGTTACCTACAGTTCAAAGCCTGAATCACAACATTCCATCTTTTTTTAGCTCACCTGAGCCGAAGGCTCAAATGTGAGCTATTGGGATCACTCTTCGTCCGTCGTCCGTCCGTCGTCCGTCGTCGTTAACTTTTGCTTCAAACGACTTCTCCTCAGAAACCGCGTGGCCAATTTTGACCAAACTTCACGTGGATGATCCTTAGATGAATGCTTTTTAGATTTGTTAAAATTAGGTCAGCGCAACATCGAAGATGGCCGCCATTACCATATATGGTCGAAACCTTAAAAAATCTTCTTCTCAAGAACAGCTGGACAGATTTCAACAGTTTTTCTTTTAAAATGATCGCCAACGCCTAGACTATCAAGTTTGTTCAAATGAAGTCCCCGGGGTCAAAAATGGCCATGCCCCGGGGTCCAAAGTTTGTATATTGAGATTTTGCATGTTTTTCATATAGACATATAGGAACAACTTTAAAAAATCTTCTTCTCTGAAACCACAAGGCACAGAGGTCTCATGTATTACATGTAGCATCAGCTTATGGTCCTCTACTAAGTTTGTTCAAATGGTGACCCTGGGGTCAAATTTGTCCCCGCCCCGGGGGTCACAGTTCTACATAGACTTATATAGGATATTTTTTTTAAAAATCTTCTTCTCGGAAACTACAAGAGCCAGAGGTTTGATATTTTGTATTTACTATAAGCTAATGGTCCTTTACCAATTTTGTTCAAATGGTGATCCTCGGGTCACATTTGGCCCCGCCCCAAGGGTCACATCTTTTACATAGACAGGTATAGGGAAAAATTTAAAAAATCTTCTTCTCTGAAACTGCAAGAGCCAGAGGTTTAATATCTTGCATTTGCTATAAGCTTATGGTCCTCTACCAAGTTTGTTCAAATGGTGACCCAGCGATCACATTTGGCCCCGCCCAGGGGGTCACAGTTTTAAATAGGCTTGTATAGGGAAAAACTGAAAAAAATCTTCTTCTCTGGAACCACAAGGCACAGAGCTCTTATGTATTACATGTAGCATCGGCTTATGGTCCTCTACTAAGTTTGTTCAAATGGTGACCCTGGGGTCAAATTTGTCCCCGCCCCGGGGGTCACAGTTTTACATAGACTTATATAGGATTTTTTTTTTAAAAATCTTCTTCTCGGAAACTACAAGAGCCAGAGGTTTGATATTTTGCATTTACTATAAGCTTATGGTCCTTTACCAAGTTTGTTCAAATGGTGATCCTCGGGTCACATTTGGCCCCGCCCCAAGTGTCACATGTTTTACATAGACATGTTTAGGGGAAAACTTAAAAAATCGTCTTCTCTGAAACTGCAAGAGCCAGAGGTTTAATATTTTGCATTTACTATAAGCTCATGGTCCTCTACCAATTATGTTCAAATGGTGACCCCGGGGTCACATTTGGCCCCGCCTCGGGGGTCACGTTTTACATAGACTTGCATAGGGAAAAACTTAAAAAATCTTCTCTAAAAACACAAAGCACACAGCTCTCATATATTACATGTAGCCCTGAGGTCACATTTGACTCTACCCAAGGTGTTACTCTCTAGCACCTTCATTTTGTATTTGATCTTTACCAAACTTTGTCAGTGTTTTAAACTGTCTATATCAATGTTGTTATACACAACAGAGCCCACATTTCTTGAACAATCTTAACCAAACTTGCACAGATTATATATGACCATAAGATTTCGAAGAAGTTTGATAATGTGCCAGTACTCATGTGATCGCTTTAGGGCCATCTTGGCCCTCTTGTATTGGTTCAAATTTACTCAGGTGAGCGATATAGGGCCATCATGGCCCTCTTGTTTTTTAATAATATTACCTTTTTCTATTGAGAACAATTCAATATTTCTAAATCTTTTAACTTGTTCTAAATACACAGAGCAGTTTGGAAGACATTTTCTCAATTTGCAAGAATAAATATACTTTTTATAGAGAAGCGCTACAATATATTAAATAGTGTCAATATCTGTTAAACATTTAGCCTAGAATAATATCCTTCGGTTTTAATTCGAACGAAATATTACATTCTTCCTTCAGATGACCGGAAAGCTCTATAAGAATATTTCTGGAAAAGATGCAGTCGTAAAATAAATGTAAATAGTTTCTTTAGAATTATTACAAAAAGTACACAGTTCCACATTAATGTAATTTTGCATTGGTAAAAATAATTCTATGTAAAATTTTGAATTGCAAAGATTGGAGGTATGTATCGTCCACTGAAATAAATTTTTTCCCGGCCAATTTCAAATTTATTTCTACACAACCGGTCAAGATGTTTGTATTTATAATCAAGCGTAAAAGATGATAAAGACTACAAACTAATACAATAACACAAATAATGCACGTTACCCTCGCCTGATATTCTGATAATGTGAAAATAAGTATAAAGTTTGCAAAAAAACACCAAAAACAACAACAAAAAACAATTGAAAACCTCTGAATATGGACCAGCAATATTTTGAATCATTTATTTAAGAAAACACATTATTTATTTTTAGCTCGACTGATCAGAGATCAGCAGAACTTATGCCGTGGTGCGGCATCCGTCGTCCGTCTGTCTGTCCGTAAACTTTTATTTGTAGCGACTACACCTCTGAAACTACTGGATGGATATTCATGAAACTTTACAGAAATGTTGCCCATGAAGTCTAATTGATCCTAGCAAATATTCATGTTGATGTGAAATCCAAGATGGCCGCCAAAGCTAAAAATAGATTTTTAAAATACAAGTTTGTAGCGACTACTTCTTGAAAACTAAAAGTGATATTGATATGGGACTTTTTCTAAAATTATCAGCATGACATGATGTTGGACCTTGTCAAAAATCGTTTTGATTCGACGTTAAACATGGCTGCCAGTGGCCATTTTTGTTTACATATAATTATATAGTAAAAACTTGAAGCGACTACTCCTCTGAAACTACTTGGCGGATGTTCATGAAACTTCACGGGAATGTTGCTCTTAATGTCTAGTTGATCCTAGAAAAATATCAGGCTGGCCGGAAATTCAAGATGGCCGCCACGGCTAAAAATAGATTTAAAATAAATAAATTTGTAGCGACTACTTCTTGAAAACTGTAAGTGATATTGATATAGGACGTTTTCTAAAATGATCAGCATGACATGATGTTGATCCTTGTCGAAATTTATTTCGATGCGACTTTAAACATGGCTGCTAGCGGACATCTTTGTTTACATAGATTTATATAGTTAAAAAAAAAGAAGCGACTACTCCTCTGAAACTACTTGACGAATTTTTATGAAACTTCACAGGAATGTTGCTCTTGATGTCTAATTGATCCCAGATTTTTTTTAGGTCGGCCGGAAATTCAAGATGGCCACCATGGCTAAAAACAAAGTTTGTAGCGACTACTTCTTGAAAACTGTAAGTGATATTGATATGGGACTTTTTCTAAAATGATCAGCATGACATGATGTTGATCCTTGTCGAAAATTATTTTGATTCGACATTAAACATGGACACCAGTGGCCATCTTTGTTTACATAGTGTTTGTATAGTAAAAATTTGTAGCGACTACTCCTCTGAAACTACATGACGGATTTTTATAACACTTCACAGGAATGTTGCTCTTGATGTGCAGTTGATCCTAGCACAATTTCACGGCTAAACATAGATTTTTAAAAAGAAGTTTGTAGCGACTACTTCTTGAAAACTAAGTGATATTGGTATGGGACTTTTTCTGAAATGACAAGATGATGATCCTTGTCGAGCATTATTTTGATTCGACATTAAACATGGCTGCCAGTGGCCATCTTTGTTTACCTAGAGTTATATAGTAAAACTTCAACTTGTAGCGACTACTCCTCTGAAACTACTTGACAGATTTTTCAGACTTCACAGGAATGCTGATCTAGCTATAAAAATCTATCAGCAGAGCTTCAAGGTCATTGACCTCTTGTTTATTTTTTAAAAGAAAGTGAATTAATTTGATCGAGCCCACCCACAGTGCGAAGCGAAAGTCAATTTTTAAGTTCACTTGCTCCTAAATATTTAAACTTTGGCTTACCTATAGTTTGGCCTTTTACTTATGTAAACTTTTAAAACAAGAGGCCCAAGAGGCCCAAGAGGGCATGTAATCGCACTATTGGGTAATAGACACCCAGATACCATTAACATGAATATATTTTGAAATCTGGCCAGCGATTTTAGACGAGAAGATATTTTAATATATTTGTGAAGATTTTTCTAAATAGCCATAAAGGAAACGGTTAGAACAAATTTGGTAGAGGGTCACAAAAACGCCATTTATATAAAATTAGTTTAAAATCTGACTAGTGACTTTACACGAGAAAATTATTAATTTTTAAAAAATGTTTATAGGAAAATAGCCATATAGGAAAAATAATCCTCGTCCCTGGCGGTCATAGTTTTTAGTGAATCAACCCAGTTTAAACACTATTGCTAAATGGTTACCAAATCACCATTTCTATAAAAATTACGTTGACATCTAGATGAGAAGATGTTTAAAGTTTTCTGTAATAATTTAGCCGTATATGGAAAATACGCACCGCCCTAGCGGCGATGTTTTTTGACTGATCGACTTGAACAATCTTGGTAGAAAGTCGCTTCAGCATTATGTTTAGTAAGGGTTTATAATGGACTTTTCTGGAATATAAAACTGCAGGACTAGATCCCACCTTCCTATATTTTCCTTCTGTTGGCATGTCAACCCGAGTTCTGGGTTGACTGCCAGATTTTAAATAGCATTGAGAGATAACCACCCAGAAATCGTTCCTGTGAAGTCTTATGAAGTTTCAGGTTGTTTAAATGGACGAAAGAAAACAGCGACGTACAAAGTCTGACGACCCGACGTACAAAGTCTGACGACGGACAAAATAGCGATAAAAACATAGTTAGTTTTTATAAAGTTTTAGAAAATCGACAACACAATTGACTTCACGGTTTAGCATAAAATAATCGACTTCACGGATTAGCATAATTTAAAAATTCATTAATTCTTGCAAACTGGTTCTTTGACCCAAAACGCTTTCGCATTCCTGATGTGAAATAATATTGTACGAGTTTTCGTGATAAAAACGTGGTATATGCATGAATTTTGTTCATAATATGCGCAAAACTAAAGAACGCTTCAAGGATTAGCAAATTTGTTCTGGTGCATTTTCAGAAGTTTTCCAAAGTGTTTTCCAAAAGTACAAACTTTCACAAAAAAATAATATCGGTCGAGGGTAGCGTACATTTTTTGCGTTCGAAGGCGCTTTCTTTGGTAGAAAATGGTTAAGAAACAAAAAAAATATCGCACTCTGAAGCTTTCAATGTGGGTGAATGTTTACAATTTTTTTCTACGAGAATGAGCAATAATGACGGCATAGGTCATGTGGTATAGTCACCCTGGTCACTGTAGGTAAAGTTGAGTTAGTAGATGTTGCATCATGTGATTGAATTGACATTGAAAATGTAAACAAACGCAGTATTTTTACGATATGTCAATTGTTTCTAAAGTTAAGTAGCAATTTCTTCACTGCTTTAAACTCTGATAACTTTAACGACATGTTGCTGTATGTTTTATAGAATAGAATGTGTTTTATTATCCTCGTCAATAGGTCTAGGACGGGTCGAGGGCATCCCGCCGTAGACCTTACAATGTTCATAATAGTTCATGCATTAAGTCTGATAAGACTCATGAGCATATGATAGATACTTCAACAACTACTCAAAATAGATACAATGACGTGACCGTGTCTTAAAGTAATTCATGTAAATACATATAACACAAACAATAGCATGACAAGCAATATACACTATTTAAATGTAGTTTTCGTTCATGCATTATGAGAATTCATGTTTTACGACAGTGGTGCGCAGAACCTAACTTCAAAGAATGCATTTATTGTAATAATGAAATATTTGAATTAATAGAATTTTCAGTTGTCACAAAAGGTGTACCTAAAAGAAACAGTATTAAAAAAAAAAACAGTTAACACAGATTTCACACACGAGGGTAATAGTATTGTTTACCATCACTTATCCGGTATATACAGATAAGTTTCTTAGATCAAAGGCTTTGTATGTGTACATAGCCAAATCTTTTATTTGTTTCTTATTTTCTGATGTTATTAAATGAGTCAGTTTGATCATGTTCGGTCTTCTATAAAAATATGATTTTAAGTACAATTTTCTAAGGTCATTATATAAAGGACATTCAAATAAAAATGGTATTCGTCCTCTAACACATTGCATAGTTTGCATTTTCTGTTTTCTCTCGGTGTTTTATTTGGTTTATTCCACCTACCAGCTTCTATTTCGAGCCTATGAGAAGACACTCTAAGTTTTGTAAGTGCTTTTCTAAATTTAATAATATTCACAGTATCTAGATAAGATTGGAATTTAAAGTCTGAGAAACACGTATAAAATATTGGTCTGCTAGAACTATTCTTTCATCCCAGTTTTGTACAAAATTATCTTTAAGGCGTTGCTTCAAGACAGATACAAATATATTCACATCCCCTACACCCTGTAATAACCATACCTCATAGAATCCTAAACGGGATAAACTGTCTTTGACAAAAGACGCCCAGTTCGATTTAAATGGCAGTTTAATCATATCTTCCAACATCATCATGTAAATGTATTTTCTTTTACCTGAATTTAGAATTTTCAACCAATATTTAATGATTATGAAAAGTCGTCTTGTATAATAATTTATCCTTCCTAATTCTCCGTAGATAAAATCATTTTGAGTTGATATTTTTACACCAAGCAATGTTTTGCAAAAATGTAAGTGTACACGTTCGATTTGGTTGGCTTTTCCAAAGCCCCACACTTCACTGCCATAGTTTAAGATAGGAGTAATATTTATCAAACAATTCAAGCGTGTGCCTTGTAGATATTCTTGTAAATTTAGATAAATATCTTTTAAGTTTAAAAATTGCTTTTTGTGCTTGTCCCGATAATTTTGTCTGAGCTTCAGTGAATGCCCCACCCGTTGTAAAAATAATACCAAAATATGAAAATGTATTCACAATTGCTATAGGTAATGCATTGTAATAAAATGTTAAATTTCTGGGCAATATTCCACCTTTCCTGAAAACCATTACCTTGGTCTTGTCAGTGTTAACTTTAAGTTTCCACCTTGTACAATAATCATGCAATATATCCAATCCTGATTGTAATTCTATGGCCGTGTTGGCAAATATAATGATATCATCTGTATATAGTAATAAAAACAATTTAAGGGAACCGATATCCACTCCGGTGTAACCTTTCATATAATATTCATCTTCTAAGTCATTCAGATACATTGAAAATAGGAAAGGCGACAGGCATTCCCCTTTACGAACCCCTAGGTGACATTCAAAGGTATCACTCAATGTATTTTCAAACTTAACTTTTGATTTTACATTTTCATACATAGATCTTATAACATCGAGCAGTTTCCCTCTAACCCCAAGTTGTATAAGCTTATACCAAAGGTTATCCCTAACAACATAGTCAAACGCTTTTGAGAAATCTACAAAGGCACAAAAAAGTTGCTTATTTTGATTTAAAATATGTTTAATCAGTCCATGTAGAACAAAAACATTGTCTATGGTACTCATACAGGATCTAAAACTGGCTTGCGCTTCTACATACACATAATATTCTTCTGCCCAGGTAGTCAATCGAGTATTTAATGATCTTGTAAATAGTTTTCCTAATACACTTAATAGCGTTATTCCTCTAAAGTTCTCAACGTTATTTAATGCCCCATGTTTATGAATGGGTACTATGTATCCTTCGCTCCACGAATCTGGAAAGTAACCACTATCAAGAATTGTGTTAAAAAGTTTATTTAAATACGGTGAAAGTATATCTATACCATGAATGAAAAATTCATTTAAGACATTGTCGGGACCGCCGGAGCGAGCTTGACCTAAGTGTTATATTCCGTATCGCAACTCAGCGTCAGTTAACCTGCATTTCAGTATTTAAAAATCTATCATTGAAATAAATTACATCTTCGTCGGCCTGAAAAAACGGATCTTCAGGGTTGTTTATTGCCTTAAAATATAAAGCGAAATTATCAGCATTTAAATTCTTTGGCTTGTTTGAGGCAGGTTCATATTTTAGTAAATTCCAATATTCTTTAGCGTTTTTCTGTTTTGCTTCCATAAGCTTACACGTACGTATTTTAACTTGTTCATATTGAAAAGTGCGTACCCGTGATTTATATTCAGACCTTGCTTTTACCATGTTCTCTCTGTTTTCATCGTTTTTGTCTTTTCTAAAAGTATTTAAATACTGGTAGAACTGTTTTCTCATATTTGCACATTCATAATCGGGTTATTTCCCTTTAACTGTTCCTTTTCACATGGGCCTCGTGTTTTCTTTTCGAACAAAGGCTTGCATACCGAGCCTATGCTGTGTGTAAACGACACAATAGATTCATCGATATCATTATTACACACTACCCCGTTAAGTTTGTTTGATAAATCATTTATTTTATCGATAAATATATCCGATTGTAAATTTAATTTGTATTCGTCTTTTAATGAGCTGTCCCATTTATAAAAACTACCTAGTGGTTCCAACTTTGGCGCGGGTTCGTTATCAATATTATTTACAGACTCAATAATTGTAGTATTTCCCAACAATGAGAACTCGATTAGGCAGTGATCGGAATATATATTTGGGTTATGTACAAAGAATGAAGAGAACTCTACAAAAATATCCGGATTGCAAATGGAATAGTCTACCATACTGCTACCCCTACTTCCGACAAAAGTGAAAGAGCCTATGTCTTTATCTTCGCATACCCTGAGGTTAGCTACCCTCAGGCCTGATTGCTTTAAAAATTCAAGCAGCAGAACTCCATTTGTATTAGTAATTTTATCCTCGGATTTTCGAGGCAGTTCATTATCATGTACATAATCATCCGGGAAAAGATGCATATGAGAAGTAGAATCATTTGCCACAAAATCGAAATGCTTTCCTATCCTTGAATTGAGGTCCCCAAGGATAAAAAAATTACAGTTATCATTTGACACATTTTGAAAATGGATTATGTTTTCTAATAAAACTTCAAATATGTTATTTTCATTAAAAATTGATCTACCAGAGTTTGCTGGTATAATATAACACAGACATACATACAAATCATTTTTAAAATTGAAGTGCTTATTTGCTAACTTTATCCATATATGGGAATCATTTTGTGTCATTAATAATGTATCTGAGGTAACAAACTTGTCTCTGATATATAACAAAATTCCACCAGAATTTCTAGTTGTATTAATTTTCTTTTCCTGTCTATTCAATTTATAATATGTAAAACCTTCCACCTGTAAATCTTGACTCTCATCCGCCCACGTTTCTGTCATGCAAATAATGTCATTGTTTTTAAAAATATAGATAACTTCAGGTGTATGTAGTTTGTTTACTCTCTTCGACACTAGTCCTTGAATGTTAATTATTGCAAATTTAATATCATTACTACTATTATCCCCATTACACGGTTCGTTATCCCCAATGCACTTTCCACCCTCCTGCTGATCTGCCTATAGACGTGTATCGACTGTACTTGAGTGAGTGGTAGATTTTCTTTACCCTCGCCCTATGGCACTAGGCCTTTTGGCGAGCTTTTCGTCAGATGATTATGCAGTAGAGTCCGGGAAGGGTTGGAGTATCTCGTCCAAAGTCGATTAGTTGATGGCAGCAGTAGATTAGAGATGGTGGCACATCAGTGTAGAAACCCCTCTGAAGTCTGTAGAAGATTATTTTTCCAAGTAGATTTCTAAGTCCAATTGAAGATTTTGACCAATCGGATTGCCTGCAGAATTGTGACTAGGTCAATCCGATTGTCGGCTCGAAAATAGATTAGGAAAGTCCCAGCCAATCAGAAATTGCAGAAGTATCGCCATCAAGTAGGTCAATCCGGTCGTCCGTGTTGGCGCGGATTTCGCATCGTGGAAATCGTGAATCGCTCATGGAGTCCGTGTTGTGGTTTGTTTACATGGTGAAGGCTCCTCCGGTATACACGCCGTCATACCACATCGTCGTTGTCCAACATCATACACTGGTGTATATCCCGCAGGGTTAATCCAATGTCGTGAATCTGGAGTCTCCATAGTATGGGCGTCTGTGCGTTAACCGAAACCACTGCAAGTCTTTGAGTTCTGGCAGCGATCCCGTAGCCGCAGTAACCGCCGTAGCCGCCAAAGCGTCTCCCACTCTATGTAGTCCCCACATTCTGTATCCTTGATCAGCGTCGCCCGTCAGTCCCTCAGTAGTTGTATTAAGCGACTCTTCTTAGTTCCACGTTAAAACGATAAAATACAGGATAAAACTATGTACATCTAGTTTAAAAACCCAACCCCTGTATAAGGGCACAGTAGTTGTAGCTAACTGCAACATACTGCACAGTTGTTGTAGATGATTGCAACACACTGTATTGTTGATCCTCTATAGACGTGTTGACATCGCCTGGTGTGCTGCCAATGGAGCTGTAGATGGACACGTCCTATTGCTCCACAGTTGGAACGAGAACGACTGTACTTGATCGACCTGGTAAAGGAATATCCCATCTACAGTCCCAGTACCGCCCCTTTTTGATGACGTTTTGGATTTACCCTCATTGATTTGCTTATTGCGTTGTTTTTTGGTGACGCTGACCGATTTCACGTCGTTTACGATTGGCTGGATCTAACCTAGGTCGACCACGTGGCTTTCTCGCTGTTTCGGCTGACATTGACCTACTTGTCTACGGTTTGGAGTAAGTATTGGATTTAGGATAGACAGTGACACCTGAGATAGTTGGGAATGAGACGCAGCAGCATTACTTGGGCTATCTGGCTGCATGGGATGCTGACATTACTGTTGGCAACTGTGTATTCACTGGCAGGTCTGAATTCAGGTATTTGCCCGTTGTTTGAGAGTGTGTTTATATGTTTATTCCATTTATTGAAATAGTCAAGGCGAAAAATATACGGTATAGATGTTATTACATTTCTTCTAAATATCTTCATCTAATGCTGTATCCTGTATCCTGTACACTGTAATGATATACTGTAGTAGTATGTGCGGAATAATGTATTTATTTATTGTCTTAAATGCTCATTTCATTGAAATCTAGACAATTTTGTAGGTATATATGCGGTGGGTTGTAAAGTTACGCACCAGTTTGTCGATGGGTATGTTTTCTATAATTTTGGGCATTTTTTTAGAACAGCAACTTTTATTTTCTCGTAGTATATGCATTATTTAGAACAAAAGGTAACCATTTTGTATTTTACTATTGTTCGGTGTGTGAATCTTTACACTTTACTTATATTTTTTTCAACAGCACTATGTTACATTTTCGATATTATTACTGCACTTAAGAAACAGAAACATTTGACAGTATCGTACACTAAAAAGTCATGCATATGAAAAATTCAAATTTCAGCTTCAAAAGGAAAGTCTCTAACGCCAAACTACCTATCAAAGTATGTCATTTGTTTCTTGATACAATCGTCTAGGGATGGAAGGTCAGTTATTTCCATTATCGTATACTGAATCCATAATGGTAATTGAATTTTTAACAGGACATATATGGTTCCTCCAATGAAAAGCGAACTACACGTATATGTTGCTGTAACATAGTGTCCATTAAATGTCATTGACCTTGATAAAACAACAGGGGAAAACATTTTTAAATACAATTTAACAAACCCAATAAATACTGAAAAAGGGGATCCCTTGGAAGCAACAAACACAAAACAAGAGATAAAAGTAGCAGTCCCCAGCCTATCGAAAATAAAACCTGCATTTCATAGTAAAAAACTGTTTGAATGTAATATCGAATAAGGCCTAATTGTTTAAGTCCATGGATTATAACACCTCTTCTCAAACAGTTTAAATCAAAGTACCGAAGGTACTGAGAGCATGGTGAACTATGATTTGTGCATCCATGTAATGGAAGGTTTCTTATCCAATCACGGCATGACATGGATGGACTGAAAATATGTCAACTCTTCTTAATAATAATACATCATTGCATGTATGCATGTTTAATGTACTTGGAAGTAAGACGATTAAAACGATAAGGTAAGTTATATACAGAATAAAGAAGGGAACAAAAGGAATGATTGGTTATAATCGAAAATTAATCTCCGAAAAGCTTCATCATATCTGAACCATATCTTCACAGGTGTTAAAGGTATCAATAAACACCACCTGTCAAGCTTGAGTCATTAGAAGGTGAAGACAGCTAATTTTGCTAATTCAAGGGGGAGGTAATTCATAGACCCTTGACCAACATAGCTGAATTAAAATAGAAACAACATTGCATTTATATCGACTTACTATGCAAGTATGATTAAAATCAAATGAACAACGAGTGTAGTCTGAAATACAGCATATCCCCCGCTGCACAAAGATAATTTAAACACGGAATGTAACTAAAGTTACAAATTCTCCCTGAAGTTTCCTTGTTCCAAAAGGTGTGACCTTCAACTAAAAGAACATATGTTTTACACACAGCTTGTAGTAGAGACATACAGACTACACATATACAAAACATAACTTATACATCTTTGTTCTCATTTGATTTTAATCCCTGGTCTCTGGATACCGTTGTTATTTATTCTCACAACTCGGAATACCACTGGTCTCGAGATACCGTTGTAGTTGACTGTTCATTCTCACAACTCGGAGTACCACTGTTCTCGGGATACCGTTGTGATTTAATCTCACAACTCGGAGTGAACAAGATGTTCATACGCAATTATTTCGTTGTTATATTTTTCAACCATGCATGTGAACATGATGTGAAGGCCCGGGCCTTTTGGCCTAATAGGTAGCTACGCTACTGAGAATTTCACGATTCATATCCCTAATTATAATTTTTACGTGGATTTGTTTTAGGTCGACAAATCGTTTGTTGACAATAATCACCAAAGTCACGGTAAATTCCGTTTACTATCTTAGGCCTAAACAAGAATGTGTTTTGTTTCCTGTCACCCAACCGAATCGCTGTTTTTTACCCCCGACACAACATCTTTTTAGCCCTTAATTTTCTTGTTGCTTTGTTTTGTTTTTAAACATATTTGTGTTTTGGCCTTAACAGAATATAATTCAATCAGTTTTGCATGTAATTTGAAATTATAACAAGAGCTGTCGGAGAACAGCGCAGCTCGACTATTCGATTTTTCGGAGAATAATAAATTTATAGCTAGTATATACCATCACAAAAACAAGGGGGCAACATATATGTGTAAGAATTGACAAAAGCAACACAGAAATATGTAAAAAAAAAAAATGTTTCAAGTGGGTGTGGGGTGTGGGGGGAGCGGGGGGATAGGCGGGAGTGGGTTGGGGGCGGGGGGAGGGGGCAACATATATGTGTAAGAATTGACTAAAACAACAAAGAATTATGTAAAAAAAAAAAAAAAAGGTTTCAAGTGGCGGGGGGCGAAGGGGCGGAGGGAGAGGCGGCAGGATTGGGGGTGGGGACGGGGAAGGTTGCAACATATATGTGTAAGAATTGACTAAAACAACACAGAAATATGTAAAACAATAAATAAAAAAATTAGATTTTCAAGTGGGGGTGGGTTGGGAGGGGGCAACATATGTGTAAGAATTGACTAAAACAACAAAGAAATATGTATAAAAAATATATATATAGATTTTCAAGTGGAGTGGGGGGTGGGGAGCGGGGGTGAAAGGCGGGAGTGGGTTGTGGGGGGAGGGGGGAGGGGAGGGGGCAACATATATGTGTAAGAACTGACCAAAAAAACAAAGAAATACGTAAAAAAAAGTTTCAAGTCTGTGGGGGGGGAGTGGGGAGAGGCGGGGGTGGGGTGAGAGGCGGAGGGTACGGGGGAGGGGGCGGGGGCGGGGCGGGGAGGGGCAACATATATGTGTAAGAATTGACAAAAGCAACACAGAAATATGTAAAAAAAAAAAAAAAGTTTAAAGTAGGGGTGGGGTGGTGGGGAGCGGGGAGGCGAATAGGGGGCAACATATATGTGTAAGAATTGACAAAAGCAACACAGAAATATGTAAAAAAAAAAAAAATTCAAGTGGGGATGGGGTGTGGGGGAGCGGGGGGGATAGGCGGGAGTGTGTTGGGGCGGGAGGAGGGGGCAACATATATGTGTAAGAATTGACTGAAACAACAAAGAATTATGTAAAAGAAAAAGAAAAAAAAAAAGGTTTCAAGTGGCGGGGGGCGAAGGGGCGGAGGGAGAGGCGGCGTGGTGGGGGTGGGGACGGGGAAGGTTGCAACATATATGTGTAAGAATTGACTAAAACAACACAGAAATATGTAAAAAAAAAATAGATTTAAGTGGGGGTGGGGTGGGGGGTGGGGGGAGAGGCGGGAGTGGGTTGGGAGGGGGCAACATATGTGTAAGAATTGACTAAAACAACAAGAAATATGTACAAAAAGTACATAGATTTTCAAGTGGAGTGGGGGGGTGCGGAGCGGGGGTGAAAGGCGGGAGTGGGTTGTGGGGGAGGGGAGGGAGGGGGCAACATTATATGTGTAAAAACTGACCAAAAAAAACAAAGAAATACGTAAAAAAAATAGTTTAAAGTGTGTGGGGGAGGGGGGAGAGGCGGGGGTGGGGTGAGAGGCGGAGGGTACGGGGGAGGGGGCGGAGGGGCGGGGAGGGGGCGGGGAGGGGCAACATATATGCGTAAGAATTGACAAAAGCAACACAGAAATATGTAAAAAAAAAAATTCAACTGGGGGGGCGGGGGATGGGTGAGCGGGGGGCGGGGAGGGGGGTGGCGTGGCAACATATATGTGTAAGAATTGACTGAAACAATACAGAAATATGTAAAAAAAAAAAAAAAAAAAAGCTGTGAAGGGGAGTGAGGGTCGGGGGTGGGGGGGGGGGAGGAGGGAGCCCATGCCCCAATATGGGTGAAGTAATAAGATGCATAATGCTATAACAAATCATAAACCAAAATTATAGATATATACATGCTTACATGCAAACCTAGATCTGCCTTATTGCACATTTTATGGGCCATCACAATTTGGGTTCCATGGGAGCCCAGAATTTGCAGAAGACAAAATTACTTATCAACCCTTTACAACATACTATAAGGAAACCAATTCCAAAATTTTGTTCAGCTAGGACAAGAAATGTAAGAGATATAGACCTGTAAACACAGCTTACACGAAAAATTTGATGTGAAACAGACATATTTTAAGCTATCAGAATTTGGGTTCCATGGCAGTCCCAGTGGTTACAGGAACCAAAATTACTGAAGCAGCCCTTACGATAATGCTAAAAGGAAGCTAATGGCCAAATTTGGTTGTGCTAGGGTAAGAATTGTAAGAGATATAGACTTGTAACACAGCTTACACGCAAACTTTGATGTGAAATGGGACACATTTTATGGGCTATCATAATTTAGGTTCCATGGAACCCATGGGTTACAAGAACCAAAATTGCTTATGCAGCCCTTAAGATAATGCTATAAGGAAGCCCATGAACAAATTTGGTTGTGCTAGGATAAGAAATGTAAGAGATATAGACTTGTAAACACAGCTTACACGCAAACCTTGATGTGGGACGCCAACGCCGACGCCGACGCCGACCCCGGGGTGATTACATAAGCTCTCTTATTCTTCGAATAGTCGAGCTAATAAAAGGTGACACATTTGTGTTTAGATCTACTCTTGTTTGTGTAATGTATATCTCTCAATGCTACAGTCATACGTTCGAGTCTCGCTTGTTCCACGTTTGCACATTGAAGAATGATTGACAGCTACTCACTAACGCGCGGCAGGACTGTGGTTCTACGAGTTTGTTTCAAAACAGATGAGGTCTACCTCTACCTCCACCAAATTGACGCATAGATAAAAGTCGTAAACATCTTTTAAAAAATCCCCCCACTCCACACACACACACACACACACACACACACAATTTGTTTTCCGACTTTAGTCTTAAAGGGAGTACATCAGGCTTTTTATGGGGGTGTAGGTGTCCGTTTAAAATAGACAAATATTAATAATTTTTATTCTACATTACCAAAACATAATGAGCCTACAATCTTTTATTTGCAAAGAAATTCATTCTGCACAGTAAAACGTGCTACCCTAGGTGACGCACCAGGGTTAATTTCAGCATATTACGTGCGATTCCACCCTAGCTATATGGTGTTCTGAAACTAGACATTAGCAAAATGGTTCTATCTTCACATTTTGATTGATAGTGTTTTATATCGTGAACTGGAACACTTTTATAATTTAAGATATTTCTAGAAAAAATCCTGATGTACCCCTTTTAAGACCATTGGGCATGAATTAAACAAAAAAAAATCCATAATTTTTTTTACATAAAGATGAAATATAAATAGAATAAACAAAAATTCGGTCCTGCTCAGATTCGAAGCCATCCCGCTCGCTTTATAATTTCCTGGGACTGCCGTTCTCCCGACTGAGCTAACACTCCCTTACGAATGTTGATGAACTATAATGGAACTTATTCTAAAACCGGAGTGTCCGAATAGACCCGAAGTCTAAAAATAGTCACTCGGGATCAAATGAGGTCATATATACCTAGTCAGATCTAGTCTGGTACCCTTCCACGAAGAGAGAATAGCGAGCGCAGTAGGGGAAGGGTACCAGACTAAGTCAGATGTTGTTGATCAATCTCTACCCAGAGTACACTCGTTCCTCATTTGACTTTGTCAACGTCAAAGGAAGTAGGGCGAACGGTTAGGTCACGTGATTATTCAAAAACAGTTATGACGATGTTTATAATAAATCCTTTTGCGTGATCTGCAAAGATAAAATATCGACCTATATTAAATTAATTTCAATTTTTATTTCTATATGTTATTTTTTTTAGTAATTTTCTGCTATCGAGCTTCGGTTTGAAATGTTTACATAGGCGTTTCGATTGAGGAGACCTAAGTACGTATTATTTTTGTAGTAAAATAGTCCCGATTAAAACTAAATTGTTTTCATGCATTATTTCAAATCTTGCAACATCTAATATGAAGATATTCTGAAAACTATATTTACGCAAGAAATAAATAAGTTTCAGGCAAAACATATTCCAATTCAACAGGTTTTACCAAAATCTTGTAATTTAGTAGTAAGCAGTAGTTAGCAGAGATATATGTGAGTGCAAGGAACGATAACTCTGCGTGGAGATTAGTTGTTGATTTGCATTCGGTCTCGCCGACACGATTGGCCGAATCATTCTTTTTTAACTTCATAGCAAGGGAGGGTAAAAACTTAAGAATATTACACAGCATACTACAAAGTAAGCTAAAAAAAAAATCTGGAGAATGGCCAGCAACAACTTTTTACAAAAAGATATGCGTTTGATGGTGTTGCAAGAGAAATAAATTAAATAAAATTAACTGGTTACAAATCTCAATACACTAGGAGAACAATACAGCGCATGAATACATTTTACGCAAAATCACGTGATGATGATTATTGACTTATTTATAGAACGCACAGCAAAACGATGGACAATAGATGAAATAGCTACATAAACAATATATAACTTAAACAATGTATCAAGGAAATTATTTGAAATTTCTAAATGGCATTATCTTATTTGTATCCGCACTAGAAAAGAAGAAACACCTGTTAAAATATGAGTCTTCTTTTTCAGGCAATGCGTCGATTCATCAGTGAGCCTGTGAACAAGTTAAATAAGTTCACCATGCTAAAAACTGTGAAGGATTCAACGTCATATAAATTTGTTGAACTTAAGAACTTAAACTGTGGCGGAAAATGTTAACTGAGTTAACGGAAAATAATACAAACATTGATGGAAAGACGAGATCGATTTAACGATGCAATTGCTACTTTGCAATAAATGAAAATGGAAATTGATCAGTTGAAAACAAATGCTAATAATTCCAAAAGATGTATACCTAAATTTATTTCATCAACCAATTTTATAACAAAGATATAATCATCTAAGTATTGCTGAATTCCTATGAAATATAATTTACTGTATTTAATTATCAATATACATGTATTACTGAATACATGTGTGTATGCTTATTTAAATGTTCCTCTTAAATAAACATAATATATTGATGCATAACCATGAACTCGTAACTTTATCACTTTTGCCATTCATACTTTGGAAAACAAACACAGACAATTAATATAGAGGTGACCATTAATTGCTTTAGATATATATTTCCATGAAATATGAAGTGTGTAAGGAAACATGTTAACGCAATCAATTAACCACCGGACAGAACACCAGCGCCTCTACATCGAAAATCTAACGTTTACTTTCAACAAACACTCGCTTTGATTCATGTTAACATCTACAAACCAAACCAGACAAAATATATATATTGGCTTTACAATTTGATGTTGAGGTTAAAATCTGTCAGAACCAAATTAAAACATAAAACTTGATCTGATCCAACAAATGTATTTTGATGGAATATAAAGAAATATAAAAAGATCGGACAGGGAAAATAGCATTCAAAGGAGGACAGTCAACCACAAAACACAGAAACAAACACGCAAACAGACAATAAATGCAAACATCACAAACACAAAAGGGTTGACAATAGGGCTACCGCCTTGGAACGGTCAGTGGCAAAGTAGGCCACTGGGGGGTTTAAACCGGTTCTAGGGTGCACCAAACCTCACACTTACCCTACTGTCATCCCATTAAAACAGGACAGTGTAAATAAAAATCCCCGCCATGAACTAATCTCTAACCAACAAGGCAGCATCAATAGGCAATATAAGTAAAACACAAATATGCTCGTGTAAATATAATACAAAAAAACAATAGCCTATAAAGACACAATGAAAGTACTCAATGACTTGGCAGAAGCCAGAGCAACACGAGAATAAATCATATAAGGGCACGACAAGAAAGATCATAGACACACATCAAACGCCACCGTCCCAGTTGGCTTTAGGTAGGGTCATCATAGGGTCCACAGCCTGTCCGGTCATCGTACAATTAAAGAGGAAAGCATAGTGGCGAACTGTAAAAGGGTCCACCACCAAGCATGCAGTACGTTGCAAAATGATAGGGTCATAACCTCTTTTGATAAACTTTTTAACTCAATGTGTCACTTGAAAGTCACGTGCATTGTGTAAATGTGAATTGTACAGTGTCATCTAGAAAAAGTTTGTAAAATCACGATTATTTGCCAAATATGGGTTTCCACATCTACAAACCATCATATTTCCGTCTACAAACTAGTGTTGATATCTACAAACTCAAATTCGATTCGCACCTGACCTACAGTGATCGTCTTAACAAGATAAAAGTTAACGACTAACAACTCGCCAACCCATAAGCTCTACTGGCCCTTCACCTTTCATTCGATCTTTTTCAAACTTTACCAGATTGTTGATATTAATGTAAGCTCGGACGAGTTCGAAAACCAGCCAGTTCGGACCTGTAACACTGGAGTTAGTGCGCTTGATTTAGTTAAAATTGCTTTATTTTGCCTCTTTAACACGACACGGCCTTCATTTCTCATCCGATATTTTTCAAACTTTACCAGATGGTTCATACCAATGACAGCCCAGACGAGCTTAAAAAACCAGCCAGTTCGGACCAGTATTACCGGAGTTATGGCCTTTGATTTGGTTTAAAATTGCTAGATTTTGCTTCGTTAACGAGATAGGGCCTTCATTTTTTATCCGATATTTTTCAAACTTCATGAGATCGAAAATCAGCCAGATCGGTCCAGCAACAGCAGAATTATGGCGCTTGATTTAGTCAAAAATGCTATATTTTGCCTCGTTAAGATTGGACCATTTACACCGGAGTTATACCCCTTGATTTTCTGAAATATGCTATAATTTGGCTTCGTTAACACGATAGGACCTTCGTTTTTCATCCGATCTTTTCCAAACTTTACCAGATTGTTGATATCAATGAAAGCTCAGACAAGTTTGAAAACCAGCCAGTTCGGACCAGTATTACTGGAGTTATGGCCCTTGATTTGGTTAAAAATGCTAGACCCTACACCGCACCATGGGCACCATATAGAAAGTAGAGCGACACAGGCCCTCTTGGGCCTCTTGTTAAACTTCTAAACACTAACATGCCAGTAGTATGGTCCTACAAAAGAATATTCATAAGAAAGACCGTAACCTACTTGTCAGACCCCATTAATGTAGTTGATTTCTCGCACAATAACAACCATACATCTTTCGAACTTCATGCACACTAACATCTACAGGACAGTAAATGTCAGTGAGAATTAAAATAGGTCAGTCAGAATGACCTTGACATACCCACTTTATTGAGAGAGAAAAATATGTGAATGACAGAGCTAAAGCTAAGGCATCCGTTACCCATGGACAAATTGTAGTATAGTAATTTTAGTTTTTGGTTCTAATACTCAGATACCAGAGACCGTACAGCTTTAAAACTTCATACACGCTTATGTAGGCATAGCAGACGTATGTTCCTACCAGAAGTGTCAATATGAATTACTTTGAACTACTTTTCCCACTTCGTTTATTTACATGACAGTTCCACATTCAAGTTTTGTTTTCACATAAACGGAGCACCTGTAGTACATATAGTAATCGAACTGTTCGTCCGTCCATCCGAAACAATCGCGTCTCAGCCATAACTTTAAAGTACTGAAGAGAATTCCATGAAACTTCGCACACATGTTAATTACAATGAGAGTGTGCGTCACACGCCAGAATCAGGTCCGTACATCAAAAGTCAAGTCCACTCTTTGAGGCCAAAGGTAAGTTGAGTCAAAATCATGTCTTATCCATAACTTTTAAAGTACTGGAGGAAATTCCATGAAACTTCACACACATGTTAACTTCATCTCACTGAAAAGGTGTGTTGTGCAAAAGAACCAGGTCCACACCTATGGGGTCAATGTCACACGTGGAGGTCAAAGCTCATATGAGTCAAAATCGTGTCTCAGCCATAACTTTAAAAAAATTCATGAAATTTCATACAAACGTTACTCGCCATTTGAAGGTGTTTCGCTTGCAAGAATCAAAGATCAAGATCACATTTGGAGGTCTAATTTCAGATTAGTCAAAATCGGGTCTCAGTCATTAATTTTGTAAGAACCGAAGGAAATTTCATGAAACTTCACACAAAACTTTGATGACAATAACAGGCCCGTGAATCGCATTTTACAATACCGAGAGTTTAAGCCGGAGGATTTCTGGTAATGCAGGCGAGCGATACAAATTTCCGGAACTGAGGTAGGTGTTCAACATTGTGCACGTTGAGTATTTAATTTTTTTTCAAAAACCGGAGAATGTCATGTGCTAGAAAGTTGACCAAAGCGACTATTCCCAGAATTTGGGAATCGACCATCTACACGTGTTTGAGAAATCATTTCTGTCGTATGCAATTTGTGTTGGGGTGTGGGGGACCCTTGTCCGTCCGTACGTCGCGTACGTCATGTCCATAAGTCCCGTTTTTACATTCAAGTTTTTAATTAAGTCAATTTCTCAGATACCAAAAGCCGTACAGTTTTCAAACTTCATATACACTTAATCTATATACTGGCAGCATTATGTTCCTACCCAAAGCAGGTCAATATAAATGACCTTGGCCTACTTTTTACACTTTGTTAATTTACATTAGTTTTTCATTCAAGATTGATACATTCAATTATTTTGTCAAGTCCATTTCTTCAACACCAGATGCCTTACAGCTTTCAAAATGTACAAATGATTATAACTACATGACGGTGAAATGTAGGTCAATATGAATTACCTTGACCTACTTTTGGCACTTCGTTAATTTTCATTAAAGTTTTACATTCAAGTTTGATACATTAAACTTTTTTTAAAGTCCATTTCTTCAACACCAGATGCCTTACAGCTTTCAGAATGTACAAATGTTTATAACTACATGACGGCGGAATGTTTCAATGAACAGTAGGACAATATGAATTACCTTGACCTACTTGTGGCACTTTGTTAATTTACATTAAAGTTGTATATTCAAGTTTGTTATTATGTCCATTTGTCTGATACCAGAAGACGTACAGCTTTTAAATTTCATACACACTTACATATGTATGACATCAACATGTTCCTACCTCAAAACAGGTCAGTATCAATGACCTTGACCTAAATTTTTAACTTCGTTAATTTCCATTACCGTTTTACATTCACGTTTTATGTTATGTCCATTAATGAGACACCTAAAGCCACACAGCTTTCAAACTTCATACACCATTACATCTATATGACATCAATATGTTCTTGCACAAAAGCAGCTCAGTATCAGTGACCTTGACCTATTTAATTTTTTTTATTCATTTACATTTAATTTGCTGGGATTTTTAAATTTTTTCAAGTATGTAATTATTAATATTGCACTCCAGTGTTTAATTGGTAAAGCACTCTCTCACTGAACTAGAAAATATGTTGTCTTCTATAACTTCTGGCTTCCCATGGAACCCAAATTGTGATGGCCCGCAAAATGTTGAATAATGAATGAATGAATGAATGTTGTTTTACGGCACGTCGACACATAAATAGGTCATATTGTGCGCAAAAACTGACGAAAGATGAAGAAATGAAGAATTATTAAAAATTAATGTAAATATATCAAGATAAAACTATTAAAAAATAAGGGATGATATGGTAGTAATATAAACTATAGATGTAAATCAACAAATGCCCGAAAGCGGGTATATAAAAAAGTAATTATATACAAGAACATATTATAATGATTTATATAGTCTGACTTCCTTAAGGAAATCTAAAACTAGACTAAAATCTATAGTATTAAATAACTCGGTCATAGTATTAACATTGTAGTACCTTTGACGCATAGGATCAAAGTCTACACATTCCAGCAATATGTGTTTGACCGTTAACGGTGCAAAGCAGGGTATACATTCTGGTAATTGCTCACCTTGTAATAAATATGAATGAGTATAACGTGTATGCCCTATTCTGCACCGGGCTAGGACAACTTCCTCTCGACGAATGTGTCTACTAGAAGAACGCCATTCTCCGAGTAACGGTTTAATTGAATGGAGTTTATTGTTAACTGACAAATCCCAAGCGGCTTGCCAAGTGTTACGAATATATGTGTTAATACAACTTTTAAAATCGGTATAAGGTAATTTGGTATCAGATATATGTAAACCTAATGCTGCTTTAGCAGCACTATCAGCTCTATCATTACCACGTATTCCTACATGGCTTGGAAGCCAGCAGAAAATAATAACATTATCAATTATAAGAGAATTGTACTTTTCTAAAAGTTGGAGCACAACTGGGTTATCATGTTTCATATTACCCAGTGCTTGAAGAGATGAAAGGGAATCAGAAAAGATTACAAAATGGTCATCATCAGATTCCTGAATATAATTTAAGGCAAGTTCAATTGCCTTAAGTTCAGCTAAAAAGATAGAGGCCTTGTCAGGCAGGCGGCTCTTTATGCTGTGTTTGTTAACAACAGCTGCTGCAGCAACCTTATCTCCATCTTTAGAACCGTCTGTGTATATATGTTGAAAGTTGCTGTATTTCGATTTAATTTCATTAAATTTGCTTTGAAAGACAGTAGGGTCTGTACTGGATTTGTTACTATTACAAAGGTCGAAAATAATTGTTGGTGTTTCCAAAGTCCACGGTGGAATTTGTGGTACTTTGTACTTGGCAATCAAATTTAGGTCGATTTCAGTGTCTCTTAATTTTGGTTTAATACGAAGACCAAATGGTCGGATGGCCTTCGGTTTTCGATCAAAAAGAGGTTCACAACTAGGATTAAAGACATTATCGAAAGTTGGGTTTGAAGGGTTAGATCTTAATTTAATGGCATATTGAAGGGCTAACTTGTCCCGTCTATGAGACAGTGATGGTTCATTAGCTTCAACATATAGACTTTCGGCTGGTGATGTACGAAAGGCACCTAAGGCGAGTCGTAATCCTTGATTATGTATAGGATCGAGCATCTGCAAGTATGACTTGCGAGTCGATCCATATACTATTGAGCCGTAGTCCAGCTTGGATCTGATAAGAGATCTATAAAGTTGTAAAAGGACTTTACGATCTGCTCCCCAGTAAGTGTTTGCAACAACTTTAAGTAAATTAAGAGCTTTAAGGCACTTGGCCTTCAAGTATTTAAGGTGTGGTATAAACGTTAATTTACGGTCGAAAATAAGACCAAGGAATTTTGCCTCATCTACTACTGGTATTGGTGACCCATCCAGTGTTAGATGAGGGTCTTCATGATGTTTACGTAATTGACAAAAGTGCATACAATTAGTTTTAGATTTAGAAAATTTAAAACCATTTTCATCAGACCAGGTCTGAAGTTTATTGAGACATTGTTGCAGTTGTCTCTCAATAGTGTTCATGTTTTTTGCACGATAACATATAACAAAGTCGTCAACATATAGAGAGCAATCCACACCAGGATTGATGCATTTAACTATACTGTTAATTTTTATACTAAAAAGGGTGACAGAGAGTATGCTGCCCTGTGGCACACCCATCTCCTGCTCATGCATGTCAGAGAGGGTTGAACCCATTCGGACACGAAACTGTCTGTCCTCTAAGAAATTCTCTATAAAAATTGCCAAGCGACCTCTAAGACCAAGTTTATGAAGATCATTCATAATACCGTACTTCCATGCAGTATCATAAGCTTTCTCCAAGTCAAAAAATACAGCGACTAGATGTTCTTTCTTTACGAAAGCTTCCCTAATAAATGATTCAAATCGAATGAGATTGTCTGTTGTGCCTCGTTGGCGCCGGAATCCACTTTGATACTTTGTTATCAGCTTGTTGGATTCGAGGTACCAAACGAGTCTCTCATTAATCATTCGTTCCATGGTTTTACATATACAACTCGTTAAAGCAATAGGGCGATAATTTATTGGGTCCGTATGATCCTTTCCAGGTTTGGGGACTGGAATAACGATTGCTTCCCCCCAAGAATCGGGGAAGTTTCCTGTCACCCAAACCTTATTAAATATATCAAGAAGTGTAGAGAGACAGGTTTCAGGTAAATGTTTTAATAATTGATAATGGATATCATCAGGACCAGCTGATGTATCATGAGCCTTTTTAAGGGATTCTCGAAGTTCTTTGAGAGTGGACAGTTTATTGTATTTCTCCAAATTTTTAGACTTGAAATTCAGCTTCTTCTGTTCTTTTAGTTTCTTATTTTTTAGAAAATTTGGTTGACAATTTTCAGAAGAAGAATCTTTAGCGAAAGTTTCTGCCAAAGTGTTCGTAATATCTTTGACAGAAGTAATATCCTCATTATCAGTTTTAAGATGATTTACACAATTAGAATTACCTTTACCGTTTATTTTCCGGACTATGTCCCACGTCTTCTTAAGTGATGAACGAGAGTTCAGCCTAGAGACATAAGATCTCCAGGATTTCCTCTTGCTATCCTTAATAGTACGACGGGCTTTCGCACGAAAAACTCTAAAAGTATCTAAATTATTTTGAATTGGCCGCAAGTTAAAAGCATTCAATGCAGCTTTACGATCGCTGACTGCCTTTTTGCAGTCATCATCGTACCATGGTTTATGTGGGCGTTTTGGATTTGCCGAGGTTTTTGGAATAGTTTGATCAGCTATATCATGAAGGGTTTTGGTAAAAAGAGCAGTTGCGTCTTCGACATCCTCGAAAACGGAAGGCTTTAACTGTTCCTCACAAAGAGATTGAAACGTATCCCAATCAGCTTTGCGAAGTTTGCATCGTTGCGTTTTTTCGAGAAGTGGAGCGCCGATATTTTCAAGAAATAAGGGGAAGTGGTCACTTCCACATAGGTCGTCACCAACACTCCACGAAAAATCCATCAAGAGTGTTGGATCGCATATTGTTAAATCAATGGAAGAAAATGAGAGCCTGTAGCTGGATGTAAATAAGTATGTGTTTTGTTATCATTAAAAAGACACAAATTGTTTATGGCTAAGAAATCTTCAACTTTCTTGCCTTTATCGTTTATATCCTTACAACCCCAAATGTAGTTGTGTGCATTAAAATCACCCAAAAGTATAAAAGGTGATGGTAATTGTGCAACTAGGTGATTTAGGTCTTTGAGGTCTAGTGAAGAACTGGGCGGTAAATATAAGGAGCATATTGTTATAACTCCGTGCATTGTAACACTGACCGCAACAGCTTGCAAACCAGTTTTCAACGCAACAGTTCTGTGAGGAATGTTTTGATTCACAAGAATCGAAACTCCTCCAGAAGCTTTATCACCTGTATCACAAATATAGTTATACAATGAATAGTTTTTAAAAGATATTTTATTACTAGTCTTCAAGAAAGTTTCTTCAAGACAAAATGCAACAGGGTTGTGTTTATTTAAAAGTAAGCTGATTTCATCATAATTAGGTTTTAAACCTCGGCAGTTCCATTGAATGAACTTATTTGATTTTGTCGTTACTAAGGCGGAAGTACGGGCTTACGGCCTTTGGGATTGGCAGACCTTGGAGACTTTGGGGACTTTGGGAGTTCCAGACGTGCTGGATTATCAACCTCCATCTCCAAGTCTTCAAATCTGTTGTGCAGTTCAATCGGATCATCAGCTCCTTTTGACTGCTTCCCTAACCCGGGAGTTTTCTTTTTCCTTGCTGTCACGTCCGTGGCAGCAGTTCTGATTGGTGACGAACTCTTGGGAGACTTCGTCGGATTTGACGAACCTTTGGAAGAGTTCGTCGGCTTTGGTGGACTCTTGGTTGCACTAGAGTCCGTCGATTTCGGAATAGATGAAGTAGATGTAGTAGGTGTAGGAGTAGTTGAGGATATAGTTGAAGAAGTTTTAGGCTTGGAAGCCACAAGAGGTTTGGGAGCCACAGGAGGCTTATTTAAGAGGACCGGAGTTTGAGAGGCTGAAGATGTTTTAGAGGATTCCAGAACAGAGATGGGAATAGTGGCAAACCCCTCGGAGCCTATTGGCCAGGCTATCACGGTCTGCACCGCGATAGACCTGGTAGCTGGTTTCTCAACCCTACTCGCATCGGCATATGATTTGCCGGATGGATTGGGCGGAATAAGGCTCTCAACGAGTTTCCTAACTTCAGGAAAAGAAATGTTCTTTTCAATCTTAACTTTCTGTATTTCCTTCTCGTGCTTCCACTTCGGACAGTCCTTAGAGAAAGATCCGTGGGTCCCCTTGCAGTTAACGCAAGAGGCGGAATTTTTGCAATTGGCGAAGTCGCTATGACCCTCCTGGCCGCAAAGGGCACAGACAGGAGCAGCTCGCTTGCATCTTTCTCTATGGTGACCAAAGAGTTGACAGTTAAAACATCGAAGAGGGTTTGGAATAAAGGGGTCAACTGGTAGAATGATATATCCAGTTTTGATGGTCTTTGGCAGATTTGGTGTGCTGAAAGTAAGCACAAAAGTATTTGTAGGAGTGAGTTTGCCACTCCGCCTCGTACTGATGCGCGTTACCTCAGTCACACCTTGAGTTTTGAGATTTTGAGTCATTTCTTCAAGAGTGCAGTGCTCCAGTTCCCTAGAGCGTACTACACCCTTTGAAGAATTGAGAGAAATGTGAGGAATAACCTCAACATTGATGTTTACGAAAGTATGAATTGAAAGGAGATTGTCAGAGTGTGATTTTTTGGCACACTCAACAAGAAGTTTGCCATTATTGAGTTTTTTGACACTCCTTGGCTCACCGGCGATGCCAAGTAAAGCCTTGGAGATGGCAAAAGGAGAGAGTCAAGTAATAGGTTTGTCATCCTCTAGGGAGATAATGTTAAGAAAACGAGGCCAATTTAAATGAGAGATATCCTCATCAGATTCTGATTCGGAATCTTCTCGAGATCGTTTAGAAGTATGAGTAGTTTTGTGTGCGTCTTTTGGAGCCATAATTGGCAAATGATATTCATTCTCCACGCTTCTCACCCACCTCGGAGCCCAACAAGGGGACATTTGGTGTGGATATCCGACAGACAAATGCCAAGAATACGTGAAGAGTATACTCATATAAAACTAACGCATCAGACCCCCCATACCACCCAGCGGACATAACCCCTAAACTGAAAAGTCGAAGAGCCGCACTTATGTTCCGCTTAAAAGTGGTATGAGTATAGCCATACAACGTTCAGAAATACATGATTAGCCCTAGCGCCACCGCCATAAAGGATCCTTTCTACATTATGTTTAAAGAGTACAAAATAAAAAGGGAGCAAGATATTAAACGAGAGGGTTTGAGGGAGATTTGAATTAAACAAGACGCTAGGATCCCGTATAGCTGGCGTGACAAACCGATTGATCAGATCGGGCCAAATCTGACCGCCCGTCTAGTTGAAGTCCGGACCAAAGTGTTGTGTTGCAACGTGGAGATAACTACCAGATCTCCACGCCACTCAACCACCAGGACTCCCTCCTCCAACGACACGGGTCGCCACCCACGGTCAACAGGTGGGTTACATTTCGGGGGGGGGGGGTCCTACCCCTCTGCTAAGTAACGAGCAGTCGGTTGATTCTTATCACCCCACCACCGACTGGGGGAAATGTTGAATAAACGTACATCAAAGTTTCCGTTGTATATATCTATATCTTTTTACCTCAACACAATTTTCAGTTTGGATTCATTATATCATTATCTTATTAGATGGATGCGTAAGGCGCAAATGAATCATGGGGTCCCTGGGTTCCCGTAGAGCCCACCTTATCAAAGCCTATGCAATATGCTATAATTTAATAATTTTGGTTTACATAATCATCCAATCTGTTTTACTGACCATATATGTTACTCTTCTTATTCTTAACTCAATTATATTTGGGTATGAACTCCCCTACCCCCAACTCGCACTCCCCCACCCACCCCCTCCCCAACCCACCCCACCCCCACTGCCCGATCCCACCCCCAACACCCGAAACATGTGTATACCCTGCCACGAAAGTGGTGAGGGCATATAGTTTTACCCTTGTCCGTCCGGACGTTTTCAAGTGTTTTATTAAGTCAATTTCTCAGATACCAAAAGCCGTACAGTTTTCAAACTTCTTTAGTGACTTTGAACTCGGATATCTCGGCGAATTTACAAGGGATCATAGGAAGAAATGTATTGTTGGATAGAAAATTCATTTCTGACACGATAGTATATGGTGTGCGTGTAATTGAGAACGTCTGCTTGACCTCTGAAAAAGAACACCAAAATGTCCCTTTCATCTCCTTTATAGACAATTATAGTAACAGAAGGCAAATATTAAAAGATACAATTTCCTGTGGTTTTACCTGCAACCCTTATAATTTTAACAATGAAGGAATTCCTATAGGAAACCATTGGGGGGCATTTGTCAATTAGGAGTGACCATTCTTGTTTATTCAGTCCATTACTCAATACAAAGAAACAAGCTTTCAAACGGTATACAAACTGTTGGTATCCCTATGGGTACGAACTGTGCACCCCTTGTTGCAGATTTGTTTTTATATTGCTAAGAAAGCGGTTGTATGTTGAGTATTTCACCCGATACCCAGGCCGATGTATTGAAGCCTTCAATGACATCTCTCGGTATCTGGATGACATATGGAACACTGACAACCCTTTCTTTTCTACTATGGTTAATAATATATATCCTAAAGAACTTCAATTTACAAAGCTAATATTTCTGATACTAACGCTTCTTTTCTTGTTTTACATCTCTCTATTGAAAATGGTGAAAAAATTAGCAAAATCTATGTCAAGAGAGATAATTTTAATTTTGATATTGTTAATTATTCCCATTTAGATGGGGATGTTCCCCGAGCAACTTCTTATGGGATCAATGTGTCTCAACTTATTCGTTTTTCTAGAGCTTGTACTCGAGTTGAGGACTTTATTCGTAATCTTTGTATAACTAAAAAGCTACTCCACCATGGCTACCGTTACCAGAAACTTCGTAAAACCTTTTTTATTATCGTAACCCTGATCTTCTTTCCAAATAAAAACTATTCTGCGACAAGGACTATCACAACCTGACTTCTATGGTGACGTGATTTACAAACTTCGTAAGATCCTTGGCCATGATCACTTTCATACTTTCTTTTTAAACTTGTTAAAAGGTTTATCAAAAGAGGTTATGACCCTATCATTTTGCAACGCACTGCATTCTTGGTGGTGGTGGATCCATTTACAGTTCGCCACTATGGTTAACTCTTTAATTGTGCGAATAACGGACAGGCTGTGGACCCTATGATGACGTCTACCTAAAGCCCAAAAGGATGGTGACGTTTGATGTTTGTCTGCAATATTGTCTTGTCCTGCCCTCAATGATTTATTCTCTTGTTGCTCTGGCTTCTGCCAAGTCACTGAGTACCTTCTTTGTGGTTTTCTAGGCTATTTTGTTTTGTATTTATATATACACGAGCATCTTTGTGTTTTACTTATATTGCCTATTAATGCTGCCTTGTTGGTTAGAGAAAAGCTCATAGCGGGGATTTCTTTATTTACACTGTCCCGTTTTATTGGGATGACAGTAGGGTAAGTGTGAGGTTTGATGCACCCTAGAACCTGGTTTAAACCCCCAGCGGCCTTTTTTTGCCACTGACCGTTCAAAGGCGGGAGCCCTTTTGTCAACCCTTTTTGTGTTTGTGACGTCTAATGCCTTTATTCCTTATTAACATTGATTGCCATTCATGTTTGTCGTTTTACGTGTTTTGGGGTTTACTGTGTTCTGTGAAAGCTGCATTTCCTGTTCGACTTTTATACTTATTTTTACATATTCATGACAGGAGTTTGTTCCTACCAAAAGAAGGTCTATATGAAAGACATTGATCTACATTGTTGATTAAATTAGAAAAATGGTCCTATATAAACCACAGCACCCCAACGCAATGTCACCGTAGGTCCGCAATTTGCCAAATCAAATTCGCAAATTAAACTGTCAATGAATAGGACAATACACAACATAAAGCGCGGCGAAGACAGGGTTACCGACTTGGAACGGTCAGTAGGCAATACGGCCCAATGGTTATCTTAAACCATCTTTTGATTACACAACCTCGCTATTATCCTGTCCTCAGCGCCCAAATAAAAAGACAGTGTAAATAAAAGTACATCCCATCAAAAAAAAATATCTAAAAGGAAAGAGAACATACAAAGAAATTATCAAACGATACGCTTACATTTTGTTGTAAAGATATATAAAAATACATAATTAGAAACACCTCGTCAAGTATCCAAAAGTGTACTGAACAACATAGCACTCGTGTCCAAAGAGATAACCGGCGTAGGGTACGACCAAAAAAACATTTCAGGGTTTCAAAAGGTGCAATCACAAAATTCCACGAGATTGTCCAGTCATCGTACAACAGAAAAGTGAAGCGTAGTGAATTGATTCTGGAAACGTTGTTGACAATCCGAGCCTTCTCTGACCTTACCAGCCATTTTTACGACTTTGATATTTCATCTGGCTGTGTACCTAAAAAGCCACCAAAAAAGGTATTTTAGGGTCAGAGAAGGCTCGGATTACCTTGACATGAGAACAAGTTTAATCTGGTTGATCATGAGATACTGTTATACACACTGCAACTGTATCATTTATTTCGCCTTTGACAATACGTTGGTTTCAGTCATATCTCTCTAACAGGACACAAGTAGTCCGAGTTGGACAGTATCAGTCTAAGGAGAGCATCATGAAATCAGGTGTCCCTCACGTATCCGTATTAGGACCATTTTTGTTCTTAATTTATGTAAATGAGCTGCCTTTAATTTCCAAAGAGGCTGATGACCCTAAGCCAAATATAACAGTAAAAGATGTGTCATGTATTGACAGTAACTTAGAATAGTTAGAAGTACGAACCGGACGGAAGTGGTCAGTCAGCCAAGCAGTTGACCAGGCAGAGAGTAGGCTAAGGCATAAGGACATTATATGTTCAACAAACGTGGGGAGAGGACAAGCGTCAAGAACACTGCAGACCTGAAAGAACGCCAACATAGTTGACTGAAGAAGCATGGTCCGAGATGAGATCCGCAGGGCAGAGAAGGAATCAATGTCAGCAAAGGCAGTCCAAATGGGGATCCAAGGAAGCTGGACAAAGTGGTCACTGCCAGAAAGAAACTAATATGGGAAGACATATGACGATATGAACCACTGCAGCTGCAGTTCCTGTTACGATCAGTGTACGACCTCCGCCCATCACCAGCCAATCTAGCGCGGTGGAAACTCATTGAAGATCCAACATGTCAACTGTGTCAAAGAAAGAAGAGGAACACTCGCTCACATAGTGTCCGCATGCCAGGTGGCGCTCACCCAGGGTCGCTACAGGTGGAGACACGACAAGGTGCTGAGGGATATGGCAGACATCCTTGAAAGAGAAAAGCGGAAAGAGAGAGTCCCAAAGAAGGGAAGTCATTAATTTTGTCAAATCTGGACAACAACAAAAGACCCCAGTGGAAGAGAATGCATGACTATTGCAAAAAGCAAAGTCATGGGAGATGTCGGTCGACTTGGGCGAGCACCCCAGTCGGTGGTGGGGTGATAAGAATCAACCGACTGCTCGTTACTTAGCAGAGGGGTAGGATCCCCTCCCCACCCCCCACCCCAAAAAGTAACCCACCTGTTGACCGTAGTTGGCGACCCGTGTCGTTGGAGAAGGGAATCCTGGTGGTTGAGTGGCGTGGAGATCTGGTAGTTATCTCCACGCGTTGCATAAGCTTTATATGAGTATACCTTCTACGTATTCTTAGCATATTGACTGTTTGATATCCACAGCAAATGTCCCCTTGTTGGACTCCGAGGTAGGTGAGAAGCGTTGAAGATGAATTCTTGACGCCCATCACGGCATCACAAAACGCACAAACTACTAATAAACGTAAAAAAAACAGAACATGAATCTGATACTGAGGGACCAGTGATCAACCGGTCCTTTCCTCGTTTTCTCATCATCGAATCGGAAAACGGGGAGAAACCTGTCGCAGAAATGTCACCTTTTGTGATTCAGAAAACTGTCCATTCCATTGCTGGACATGTAAAACAAATTAAAAAATTAAAAAACAAAACTCTCCTTATTGAAACAGATAAAAAATCTCACTCTGATAATTTACTGACAATTACACAAATTTTAAACACCAAAGTCAAATGCTACCCTCACACCTCTGTGAACATCTCCAAAGGCGTCATCAGGTGCCCGGATCTCTCCGGAGTACCTGAAGAAAAGATTATCAACGAGCTTGCGCCTCAGTTGGTAACTGCGGCCGAATAACCATTAAAAAAAAAGAGAAAATTATTAGTACAAATACTGTCGTCCTGACATTTGCAACACCCGTCTTACCAAGAACAATAAAGGTGGCATATCTGCAATTACATGTTGACGCCTACATTCCAAATCCGTTATGTTGCTACAATTGCCAAGCCTTTGGGCACCACAAGTCCAGGTGAACTAAAGAAGAACTTTGTGGTAAATGTGGCGAGTCTGCATTCAAGCTTAACGAACCAGATAGTCCTAACACTTTCAAATGTACCAACTGCGGTCTAGGACATCATGCAATTTCAAATTTATGTGAAAAATTCAAAAAATAAAAATAAATCATAAAGTTAAATAAATACACATAAAACATTCCCTTTCCTGAAGCACGAAAATTGATTGAAGAAAAATATAAAATTTCAAGTCCGACCTCTTACGCATCTGTTCTTAAAACAACAGCAACACACATAGAATGCAGGGATGCAAGTAAGCAATACGAACCACAGTCAGAAATTCAAAATACAAAGAATACTTCCTCAGTATCAAATCCAAACAAAAGTCAAAAATACAACTTAACCCTAACCCCCAGTGACCTTTGTTGCCACTGACCGTTCCAAGGCGGTAGCCCTATTGTCAACCCTTTTGTGTTTGTGATGTCGTTTGCATTTTTATTACTTTTGCCTTCTCGTTTGTCTGTTTGCGTGTTTGTTTTTGTGTTTTGTGGTTGACTGTCGTCCTTGAATGCTGCTTTCCCTGTCCGATATTTTTATCTTTCTTAACAAACCAAAATTAAATGTTCACCTAATCAAACTTTTTCATTTAAATCAAACACAAAATCGGCAAGCTCTGGCAATGTCAAGAGCACGTCAATTTCTCAGAATTGGAAAGCGGGTTCTTCTAAGACTGTGAAGTTTAGTAGTTCCCCAGTCGTGAAGCTTAATACTTCCTCGGCCTAGTGCTTCTCCAACTAGGGAGCACAAGATGCAGACAAAGGTGTCTAACGACCCTATTGAGCTGCATAACCATATCGAACAGCTCATGGACATTTCAGAGCCAGCAGCTGCACTGCCACTTCCATCCTCCCATGAAAGGTTAGTCGAGGTGCCACACCAGCTGATTTCTTCCAGGGAGGAGGATCCATCAGTGGAGATGTCACTACTTGAGTCTCCTAAGACCTCTCATAAATCTAAGGCCAAAAATAAAAATAAAATTAAAAATCGCCATGGCGGAGATTTCTTTATTTACACTGTCCTGTTTTAATGGGTTGACAGTAGGGTAAGTGTGAGGTTGGTGCACCCTAGAACCGGTTTAAATCCTCAGTGGACTACTTTGCCACTGACCGTTCCAAGGCGGTAGCCCTATTGTCAACCCTTTTGTGTTTGTGATGTCGTTTGCATTTATATTAGTTTTGCCTTCTTGTTTGTCTGTTTGCGTGTTTGTTTCTGTGTGTTGTGGTTGACTGTCCTCCTTGAATGCTATTATTCGCTACTATAATCAGGTATGGTACCACCAATTTTGAAGAATTTGCTTAAAAAACAATTTTGGCATGAAAATCTACATAAATTGGCATATTTATCGTCCTAATTGTACCTAAAATGCATATTTTGTTTATGTCTATTGAATGTTCTAAACATTTGATCTATTTAATATGGTGTATTGACAAGAAATGCCATTTGGTATGACATTCAGATAGTGTAAAAGTTTAAAAAATATCTCTGACTTTTGTCGAATTCAGACTATTGTCCTTGGTATTCACAAGACCATATCTCGGCAAATACTCATTCGATTTGCACAAAGGAAGTAGGTGACTCTATGCTTACACTTTGTGAACAATGAAAACAGTCAATCAATGAAAAAAGCTGTACCCTTGACCCGTTTAGTAAACAAACAAGAACTTTCTTACATGTCTTGTGACCCCACCTTTTCTGGTGATATTTCAAGAGGAAAATTAGTTTTCTATATGACCATTACACTGCTGCATTATCCATACTTGAGTTGAATTTGAAGCAAATCATTACTATGTGACACTTTAACATTGGTGTCTATGGTGAAATATTTAGTGGTTTCACACCTGTAAAGTAGACCCGCTCTCCAAACTGGTTCAAAACACGATTCATAGAGCATTACTATTGCTATCGAGTATTCTCCCTTAACCTTGGCTTCCTGTATACGGTTTAAACAAGAGGTCAATGACCTAGAAGGTCTACTGATTGATTTTGATTTCAGGAAGTAGTCGCTACAAACTTGTTTTTTGAAAATATAATTTTAGCAGTGGCGGCCATCTTGAATTTCCGGCCGACCTGCAATTTTGCTAGGATCAATAAGACATCAAGAGCAACATTCCTGTGAAGTTTCATGAAAATCCGTCACGTAGTTTCAGAGGAGTAGTCGCTACAAGTTTTCATTATATAACTCTATGTAAACAAAGATGGCCGCTGACAGCCATGTTTAACATCGAATCAAAATGATTTTTGACAAGGACCAACATCATGTCATGCTGATCATTTTAGAAAACGTCCCATATCAATATCACTTATAGTTTTCAAGAAGAAGTCGCTACAAACTTGTATTTTGAAAATCTATTTTTAGAAATTGCGGCCATCTTGAATTTCCGGCCGACCTGAAATTTTGCTAGGATCAATAAGACATCAAGAGCAACATTCCTGTGAAATTTCATGAAAATCCGTCAAGTTGTTTCAGAGGAGTAGTCGCTACAAGTTTTCATTATATAACTCTATGTAAACAAAGATGGCCGCTGGCAGTCATGTTTAACGTCGAATCAAAACGATTTTCGACAAGGACCAACATCATGTCATGCTGATCATTTTAGAAAAAGTCCCATATCAATATCACTTACAGTTTTCAAGAAGTAGTCGCTACAAACTTGTTTTTTAAAAACCTATTTTTAGATTTGGCGGCCATCTTGGATTTCACATCAACATGAATTTTTGCTAGGATCAACTAGATTTCATGGGCAACATTTCTGCAAAGTTTCATAAAAATCCATTCAGTAGTTTCAGAGGAGTAGTCGCTACAAAAAAAAGTTTACGGACAGACGGACAGACAGACGGACGACGGACACCGCACCACGGCATAAGCTCTGCTGATCTCTGATCAGTCGAGCTAAAAACGTAAAACTGTCCGTGTTGTTTTCTGAATGCATCTTGTGTAATTGCAAAACCTCCAAACATTTTCAGCCTCCAGATAAGACGAGGTACTATAATTCTTTGGAAAATGTTCCCAAATACACTGTCAAGTGTGATGGGCCTATAATCTGTGACCATATTCTTTTCCAGGTTTGGGTAGCAGCAGTGTGGGGTCTTTTTGTTTTGGAATTCCAAACACAGTGTTCATTCACTCCAACACGTTTGGTATAGTAACAGAAGACTTTGTTGAAGTATTTTCCACCTTTTTACAAAATAACTGTAAATATTTTTCCTCTGTACTTGGTGCAGAACCATCATCAGTTAATTTCATGGCTACCTCTACAATACGGAGAACACAAGTGACTTTTGAATAGCATTCGCATTAGAAAACATGGCGGAAACGTCCACATCAGGTTAGTCTTGTCTGAATAACTTTTTTTATTATTTAACCGATTGCGATAAGGTAAAGTCTAAAGAAGATACCAAAATAGTACCAACCCTCGGTGCAAAGCGTCTGTCGGCTGTCTGTAGCCGTTTGTTACTGCTGCTCGAACAACTTTTTTCTTGTGTCAAAACAAATAAGGATAACGTTTGCATTTTTTCATGATTTTCAGTCAAAAGGTTAAATCTACTCATTGTAGGAAGCATTGGTACCTATATGTTATCAACCGTTTATTTTAAAGTATATGTTATACTAGTAGTTTTATGAAATGCTGAAACTTTTGCAAACAAACAGGAAATTAGGTTTTGAATATCGTTTTCATCGGTTTTAAAAGGAATATCGTTTGCATTAAAATAACAAATTAAAACCCAACTATGCAAAACGTTACTACTACGCCTTATTTGTTTGAATATGCGTATGCTTTGACGCTTTTAACATTTCTTTTCAATAACTTATAATCATTTTTAGACTTAGTACGTTATAAAAATAACGATTTCTGTTTAGATGCCATTCTCGATTCGTTTTTGCTCTACCGAAACGCTTATGTGATGCGATCAGCCCATCGTCCGTCTATCGTCAATTGTCTGTTTACTTTCTTTGTTGGAATCATAACGAGTTTCATAAATCGTATGTGGAATGGAGACGAGTTTTAGATACTCTTCATAGTCTAATTATTTATTTAGAAAAAGTAACATGGACATAAAACCGCAACGACATTTGACAAACTTTAGCGCCAAAACGGCTTTCACACTAATGATCGTAACGTCATGTCATAGAAATATCTGTATAGTCTTTCAAAAGGAATATTAAATAAATAACAAGCAAGGTTTTACGCAAGCGTAAAATAGCTGCCGAGAGACAAGAAGTTAACATAATAATATATCAAGTCACGGGTGTTAAAACAATATTGAAAAAAATAAATGTTGTCACGGAGACATAAACACGCCACGACCGTTTTTTCTTACATTCTTTCCGATTTTTACCACCAGTTCTTCCTACCAGGCATTTTAAATCAATGTGGGCGACCTCGCTTCTTTCTGTTCAAAAACCTTGACATGCCTTACATATTGATTAAAATTACCTTGTAATACGACGTGCTAGAAGTACACATCACCATAGAAATACAATTGTTCACGTGTGCGTTAGAGTGTACATTATTACAACACATATAAACGGTTCACTGTTACCATGTGTAATTATTAAGATTGCGTTATCAAAGTGACAAATGTGAAGGAATAATATTATAAAATTATTGCCTTTTAGTGAGGTCGATATGTGTATTTATCGACCTGAGAAAAGTGATATCGACCGAGGCGATAGCCGAGATCGATATCACTTTTCTATCACTTTTCTCAGGTCGATAAATACACATATTACATAATTGTCTCTTATTTATATAGGAAATACTGGGAATAGAAAAGCTATATCTTTTGCTCTACTGGGAAATATCCCAGTACGGCACATTGCTCTGCCTTTTCCGTCAGTGGCGGAAATGCCAAATGACGTTCCGATTGTTTTACGGACGTCTTCGTCAGATTCCGTCACTAGGAAATAACGATCACGGAAATTAACGAAGAGTTCCGGTTCCACTTGTTTTGTTTGTATGACGTAACGTCGTTTTGGATGATGTCTTGGCGTTTTCGTGCAAACTGGTGTAAAAAGGCGTGAATCATTAGAAATATTAATAAAATATCATTTTAAATTATGTAATATATAGTTTAATAACCAGTGTTTTTGAGATACTGAAAATATCTCCCTCGCTAGATAAATGGCCCCGATATAAGAACGAGTGCGGATCATGATTTCTTATATCGGGGCCATTTCTCTACCTCGGGAGATATTTCCCGTATCTCAAAAACACTGGTTATTAAACTCTATATATCGACCGAACCTAAAAGGCAACAATTATTTTATTATTAAATCAAATTATTCATGGAAAATTTTGAAATTTGAAATTTTTGAATTCTGAAATTTTGAATTTTGAAATTTTGAATTTTGAAATTCTGAATTTTGAATTTTGAATTTTTGAAATTTTGAATTTTGAATATATTTTGAATTTTGAATATATTTTGAATATTCATGGAAATTGAATTTTTCATACTTATTTTTCACAGGTCAATATACAAAAGTCAACATATGTTTTTCAGGTCATTATACCTTTTTATTTTTAATCATGTGATCAACTTTTAACCAATTGTATTCATTGAATAATTTGATTTAATAATAAAAACCAATGAAAATTAAAAAAAAAAAAGAAAAAAAAAAAAAGAAAAGGGAAATCAGCAGGCTTGAACCCTACCTTCCTGAGGCTTCTGAATTTTTCGTAGACTGGTGCCCAATCGTAACTATATTGGCGACGATGTGTCAAGGACGTCAGGGGACCAGTCTAAATGTTTCGTCGCTCATATAATAATGATTTCAGTAGACTGGTTTACGAAAACGTCATTTCAGCTTTTTCAGACGAGTTCTCTAGGAATTCAAGTTGTAAAGCATGTTTATAGCTGAAAAACTCAAAGAAACTATTCATTACTATCTTACCATGTGCAATTACTAAAGCTATATACGATTCGCGCCGTTCCGGTAGCGAATAACTATTATCTTCAAATATTCGAACTCTTGTTATTTTTCAAGAAAAATCAAAGAAATACAATTGTCAAGTAAATTCCATCTTTTTGTTATAATGGCTGACTTTATGATTTGCTTATGTTACTTTTTTCTCTTCTTTTCTTGAAAAAGAACAAGAGTTCGAAAAGTTGAAGAGAAGAGTTATGTCATAGACAAACAAGGTAACCAAGCGTTCGTTTCGTGTTTACCGTAATATGTTTTAGAAATAACGTTATGCTGACATTTAAAAAGTTAAAAACTGATTTAGTACAATGAATTGTTGAATAATAATAAGTTTTTTTTTCAAGGTTTTATTGTATTTATAAGAATTAAAGGAGTTTTAGTAACTAAAATGCTTATGCAAAGATTTAATGTCAAAGGAGATCCGTAATGTGATGAAACTTTTTATCATATTTCTTCTGTTGATAAAAGTTTCGAACACCGATTTCATGGACTATCGTATGTACCCACGTGAATACAACATAGAAGGGTTGTGATTGGTTGATGATAACATCTGTACAACTACACAATTTTGTTAAATGTACGTATTTTCTGTATAAATCGCACGAATCTAAGCTATACAATTCCATATATATATATATATATCGAGGGTTTAACGCGAAACTATTGTAACTCACTTTTAGAAAATTTTACAGGAGAAGCAAAACATATCTTATTTTAATCATAAATGCATTTAAGAACTTTATTCTCTGGCATGTAATAAAGAAATGGTATCCATTTATGATTTGAGAAGAAAATAAATAATTCATGTAATTCTGTACGAGATATTTAAGAAATATTGACTTACAATAGTTTCGCGCTAAATATTTGAAGATGTAGATGAAATTTTTCAGGGCGAAACTATTGTAACTAACATTTTTTAACAGTTATTGATACATTTTTTCAGATTTGTTTTTAAATACTACATACTTCAATGAAAACTATTGGACAGTATAGCTTTAGGCAGTAAGTTTGTATGTTAAGGCTCATTTTGGACAAACCTAAGAATGGTATGCAAACGAAATCCCTTAAGTTCTTGTTATCTTTATTTTAAGTTTTGTTTCACAATTGAAACATATAGCAGTTATCATTATCTTCCTTTGACATAGTTAATATTATATCTTTTCCCTCTTCATTAAGTTATATGAGAACTAATTTGACTTTATAAATTTTTTACGCGAAACTATTGTAAGTCAATATTACTTTAAATCACTGGTTTTTAAACAAACGATACATCGAAATATGCTGTAGACAATACTTGTTATAGACAATACTTGTTATAAAGATCATTTAATACAGTAAAGTCACACAATTCAGACAAGATAAAGATAAAAACACTTATATGGAGTGCAATATCTTATAATTTATTTATAAAGCTAAAAAGTGTTTGTAAAAATTACTTATGCCAAGTGTCTATTTTAACAAAGAAGTTTTTTGTAGCGATTAGCTTATTGTGGGGACAATGGATTTTACTGAATAGGTGAACCTCTAGCTTCTTCACCACTGTGTCTCCTCTTTCGGTTTAGGAGGTGGAGTGGTGTGTGTTGTTTGCAGAGGGGTGGGGTAAAAAGAGGGGTGGAAGTAAAAACTTTAAAAATTGGACCACATGAGCCTTCCAGTATTATTAAACTTGACTGAATAATCCCATATAAAATAGTGTCTTAGTTGCAACTGCTCAGTTCTGCATATATTATGTGTTGGTTTAAATTGTAAAATGACTTTAACCTGTCCTGGATAGAACCATTCACTTAAAAGGCAATCTTGGTGTATTTAAAAATCATGGCGTGGGGTTAGTTTTTCCAAATATCTTGCATGTTTTAAATAATTCTTTATAATTATTTCAATAATTCAAAGCAGTTTTTTTACATATTATTAATTGCTGATTATATTACACCAAGACTATATTTAAAACCATGTCAGAAGAAAGAAGTAGAATTTGAAATCATATTTCCTTTAATATAATTATATGCAAGCAGGTTTAAAGTTACACTTATACTGGATTCATAATTTAACTTTGATGAATACTTCAAGATTGCTATGGGTCCCTTTAATGCAAAGCAATTGTTAAAATACATACCTACCCACGTATGAATACTTGGGCAGGGAAACCACATCCAAACTGTTTATTAAGGATGGCCTAAAGAGTTTATACCAGCCCTGACCTTTGATATTATAAGTATTACTTACTGCTTTATATAATAGATGAAACTATCCTAGCGAAAAAGATTATAAAGTTGTTTTTCATACTTGCGTTGTTCTAAGTCATTTTCGGCTCCAATTTTAATATTTTGGGCTATTTCTATTGGCCATGAATCACCTGAACGTGGATACTAAGAACAATCGACATTCGCAAATCAATGGGAAAACTTGCTCACCTTATTAATACTACTAATCATTTAAAAATCCCTAAACACATGAGGGTAAGTAATATTAATAAAACAGTGTTGTTTTTCATTGAATTTAGAGAAACAACTAAAATTTCTTCTCAATTACCACAAATTCAAACTCAACAATCCTTGTTTGAGAGAGTGATTTGTAAAACTTGCCTAATATTTTAACATTATTAGCTTTGAAGTATAAAACAATTTGTCCACTTTACAGATAGAAATACTTAAACTGCGTCGCGAACAATTTCAAAACATTAATTTTACCTAATTAGACCCCGGAAAATAGATATTTACTCCTGGAATTCACAAATGAAAATCTGTAAATAAACCCCACTAAAAGTTTAAAATATTAATCTGTCTCATGACTTTGTACATCCTATCAATACTTTACACAGAAAAACATACGTGCATATGATGTTTCGGCAATGTTTAAAAAAACTTTTCACAATATATATTTTTACCAGATAAACAACACAAAATACAACAGTTCATTAACTTCATATCAGTTTGCAAAGCTTGGAAAAAAAAGGGGCTTGGCAATAATTATTAATTCTTCTGTGGAACCACTGATATCCCTAATTCTGTGATCCCAAGTGGAGGCTAAAATGAATAAAAACCAACCTTACATACTTTCATTACCGCGTTTTTAATACAAATAACCTTTAATGTCCTAAGAATGGTATGCAATAAAACTCCTTAAAGTTCTTCAATCTTTAATTTAACTTATATTTCACATAAGAAACATAGAGCAGTTATTATTACCTTCATTTGGAATAATTATTATGTAAATATTGTAAAGTTTAATGAAAATCAAATTTGACTTACAATAGTTTCGCGCCAAATTATTTTTGAAAGCAAAACTTGTGTAAATTATTATAATCTTAAATAAATTTGCAAGAAACAACATGATTTTGTTGGCTGTAAACAATCCCTTATATGAAGATTTAATCAAAAACAAATGCAAAACTATTTTAAATGATTTAAAGGTGAGTTACAATAGTTTCGCTTTAAAAAAAAGAAGCTGTATGAGATACAATAATATGACACATTTCATTTTTCTCCACCAAATTTTAGAATCTAGTTCTAATATTTTGCGACATTATAAAGGGTCAGTATCTGATAAGGATTATGCAAAAAAATCATTTTCAGAAAAAATGTGAGTTACAATAGTTTCGCGTTAAGCCCTCGATATATGTATTTTGGGTGTTCTGGCTCAAAGCTCTCGCTTTGCTCGAGTTTGATCCAGAAACACCCAAAATACATATATATGAAATGGTACCTACTTACTCAAGTTTGATTTTTTAAAATCTGAAAAACAAGTATGTACAAGAAATAAAATATGAAATGGTAGATATTTGTTTTCAGATTTTAAAAAATCAAACTTGAGTAAGTATCTACCCCAAAATACATAGATAATAAATCACCATGGTGATTCAAGATAAGAATGTTCTAGATTTTCAGCTTTGGTAAGGTTACGTGATTATTGTCACATGTGATAAGCGTCTATTTATATCAACCAATCGGTGAAGCTCATGTGATAAGAGTCTATTTATATCAACCAATCGGTGAAGATCATGAGATAAGCGTGTATTTATATCAACCAATCGGTGAAGATTTTGGTCTTTCTGACGGGTATATAAGACAGTGAAACTACGGGTTAGTAACACTATTGACATGGTGACATACCCTATGGGAATAGAGACCTGAAAGAGTAAGGATAAAACTAGGATTATTTTTCATGAAAGGTAGGTCCATTTAAATTTGTATTTTTTTTTTTTATATTTTCAGAAGGTTCTAGGTTGAATACAAAGGTGGTGGATCGTACTCATACACATTACTAAAACAATTTATGACACACTTTTTAGACTTTTTTGTAAGGTTGCCATTGCTTCCTTTCTTCCCTGCTCCACTAGTTCTTTTTTTTGAACTTCACTAATTTCAAGTTTCTTTTGTTTGATATCCTGTTTTAAATTATAGTATCTTTCCAGTTCATCTAAAGTCAACTTAAACTCTTGTTCTGATATCTGTGTATCACTCAACGCTTTTGATATTAACTGCTTTATACTATTTAACTTAGACTCTGCCAAAGTTTTTATTTCATGATGTTTTTGAGCTTTTACATTAAGCTTGCGTCTGATAAAATTAATACAAACGCCTGTAGCTCCACATACTATTGCTGCTATTTCTAAAGGTAACAAAACTGGAACAACAAATCCAATCCCAGCCATAACCTGCAGATATCAAGGTAGTGTCAATTCCATCTGTAATATTAATACCACGTTTATATTTTTTATAAAGTGACTGACGTATATCTCGTTCTGTAATTAACTTTTTTTCAATTTCTGAAATCTTTTGTAATCTATAATTTTGTCCGTCTACCACTGGCAACTCAGGATATAAAATTGGTGCTGTCGGTTGCTTCGGCATTTTTTTATTTATTAATAAAAAATTAAATTAATTCAATTAATAATGATGCCACCGTATTTACAGCGGTAGCGTTGGCAATCTTGCATACAAAGTTAACAACAGAACCAGCACCAATCTCTAAAGGACTATCAAAGTTATCATGATTGCGTGGGATGTTGTGAAGCGTTATGCCATAATTTGGTTGTTCAACACCATTGACAGAAACTATTACAGTTACGTCACCAACTAATCGTTCACATGCTAAACCTATTCCCATAATCCGTCCACGGCGTGTCATTACATGCCCCACATTTGTTTCTGCTCCACCATTACCAAATGAGAGTATTCTATTCAACACAAGTGGGCCCTTAGCCTCCGCAAATATTGTTATAATCCCATATTTAAGATTATCGACTTTATTTTTTTAAATGATTAAACTGGTCAACAAAAGGCACAATTCGCCTATATAAATTTTGAACATTATTTATCAAAGCCTCTAAGTCTTCTGTTTTTTTAGGTCTTGTTGGTCCAAATATACTCATTTTTTTTTTTTATAAAAATATATTTTTTAAATAATTTCTAAAACACAACTCATAGGCAAACCGTGATTATTTATTTTGTTACCATACTCATCTCTGACTTCTATTTTCAATTCAGTAATTGCATCATTCGTAAGACAGTGATATTCAGGATAAAAACTTGTATATACTATATCTCCAAACTGCTTATTTACTACAGATTACAACACCTATAATAGTGCTTGGCTTACCATTGAAATAATTACTACTCGTTACTTGTTCCAGATGAACATATAGCTGTTTATAAGGAGCTAAATCAATTGGGTAATCTCCCATATTAGTACCTGTCAACCATTTTCTGTCCTTGAATCCCAGCATATTTGAAAGACCGCTTGACATTCGTGTCTCTATTGGCGTATGTATAATGGCTGCACCAACTTGGACAATAATGTCCAGGATAATATTTTCATTTAGCAATTTAAAACTTTCTGTCAAGTCTTGAAAGTTATAGAGTCCACCTGCTAAATGTTGCGTCTTATCTGGATTTCTTGTCTTTACGATTTCATGATTAATATTATACCAACCGATAGTGTATGTAAAACTTTTTAATCCAACGCGCTTAGTTCCATTTCTATTATCGATATACTGTTGTAAATTAATAGAATTGTCTATGTTTGAAATTGTATGAAACATTTTTTTTAATATATATATAAAATACAAATAAAAATGATTTCTAAAGAATTCAAATATAACCCGGATGCTCAATATTCAAATACTTTTAGCAAAAATGTGATAGATATTATAAATCAAAACATAGTCATTACATCAAACGGTAAAGTCTTTAAAGCATCATTTCCCAATGTCTTTGAAAAATATAAACGTTAAATCAGATGCTATAGTCCAAAGCTGGGAAACAGACTGGATGTTATTTTGGCAGAATCAGTTGAATTTTGCTATTTGGTGTGCGACAACTGGGTGTGGTATTGATTTCAACAACCATCTAAAAGCTGATGCTCTTGTTGGTTCGTTATTTCGATTTCATGTCTATTACCAAGTCAGAAGAATATTATTTGAGTTAAGTGTAGCAAAGCCGCAAGACTCAAATTTGGAATGCGTTTAATAACACATATAACCGAAACGCATACGAGAGAATATGCAAGGAGTTTAACGTTGACTTAAATTCAGACTGGAGACAGAAACAAAGCTATAATGATGGTCTAGGAACAATTTATAATTACTGGACAAATATTGGTCATCATCCTTTGATAAATACTGTGTACGAAAACAAAACGAGGAGTTTTACAGTCTATGAGAGTGATAAAACATACCACATTGACTACATTGCACAAGGATCTGAAGCAGACAACAGCTGGTCTACTTTTATACTAGATTGTTCATCTGGATTTACAAGGGCAGGAGTAGAAAGAATTAATGACAGCATAAGAACATACTGCTGGGCAATCCTTGGCTCACAATCACAAACAAGAACAGATATACTTGGAACTGGGACAGCATTTGATGCACAAAAACAATTTTTAGCAAATGTAGAGGACGCAATAAATAGCCCCATCGACTTGCCCAGTCAAATTTCAAGATATGAAAACACCCTAAAATATGCAAGAAGTAAAGTAAATTTTGTCTATGGAAGTGGATTGTACATGTCTCCGAGTGACATGGAATTAAGAATCGGAATAATACAAGACTACAATAATGAAATTGTAATAGCAACCGATGCACAAGCATTAGGATTGAATAATAATGTAAATGTAAAACCAGTGCCTCCAAAAAATATTCAACCTTTTCAAGGCACCACGACAAAGAAATTTTTACCGGAACATTCTGACTTTGATAAATCAATACATAAAACTGTGGAGCATAACCCACCAGAAATACAAAAAATAGCGATTGAACACGAAGATAACAAAACAACCATAATTGTTGGTACTATAGTAATAGGTCTTGCTGCATTACTTATGTACGAGATTTACTAAACCACTCTTTGGCTGCCACATACAACAACCCGGAAACAAACACAAGCAAAGCCCATAGATTGTTACCAAGCCAATTAATAACATTACCTGTTGCAGATAAAAGCCATGATACTATTGCACCAATAACTCCTGGAAGTGCTGCAGCAGCTTTACCAGATAGGTTGGCAAGACGTTTACCAAGATTAAATAGTTGTTTTTTTATCCAGTCCTTGACACTTGATGGATCAGGTTTTGGAGTTGGAGTTGGCGCAGCACTTGATGTGGGAATAATAGAATTAATTATCACCCCAAGAATCATACCAAATGCAGTTAAAATACTAACAATAGTAATACCTTGCTCCCTAAACAAGGTTTTGATCCTCTCACCAATAGTTGTATCCTCGTTTAACATGTTGTTTATTGTCTCTTTTATTCTGCTTACTTGGTTACGAAAAGCTTCTCTGTTCTCATTGATAGCATCCATTCTTGCACCTCTCTCAACTTCAAGGTCTTTGATGCGATCGCTAATTCTCTTTATCTGGAATTCATCATTATCAGTCTTAGCTTGTTCTAACTTTTGTTTTTCTCTTGTTATGTCTTTATCAAGTTGTGTGAGTTTTGCTGAGTTATTGGTGAGTTATTCCTTGACAGTTGTCATCGCTTTTACTATTCCATCCATTTCACGCTTGTCTATATTTGTTTGTGTTGAAACATTAGGACGCTCATCCACATCCCAGTCATAAATTAATGCCTCCTCTATGTTATCCATTGATGTCTCTATGTTATCCATAATATTTGATGAATCTTGTAATGGAATAGCATCCACATTATCTGGTAAATCGTTTCTTGTGCTCTCCAACGCTTGTTGAGCTTTCTGTGATAATTTTGTTTTACTTTTATACTCTAGCAAATTCAAAAATTGTCTTACCGCCCTTGTTCCCCCAGAGCCAAATTCCTTTGCCAAAGAACCAAGGGAAAGAAATGTTGCACTACCTTGCTTGGCAGTTATTCTTATTTCTTTATCACCAACAATCCAGTATAATGTTTTACCATCATCTGATACTTTAAACTGGTCATAATCCATTTTGTCCGGTGCCATCTTATATCGTTTTTCTATTTCATTGTAAAAAGATTTTACAAGATTTTTCTTGTGTGCTTCAAGTTCGGATTCTCTTACTTCCCCCCGAAGGTCAGCAATATGGTCGCTTTGATTAAGAAGACTTTTTAGAACAGGCTCATCAGGCACCATTGGTAAATCATCATCATTAAAATATTCATCATAATCATCTGGATCGTACGTAGGATTGTCAAACTCAAATCCTCCTTCAGCCATTGTTTATTTTATTTAATTTTAAAAAATATATTTAAAAAATAAAAACAATGTCGGCTTACGGAAACAAACTCAGCCCTCATAGAAAACTAAGAGAACCTCATGGTGCCAAGGGCATCCGCACAAGTGTAGTAATAACTAATAATCCATCAACAATAGACCAAAACCAGCAACTGCTTGTAAGATTTCCCAATCTAAGTACTAATGATATGATAGTTCCTCGTACTGCTCGTCTTGCCTTTGAAATAGAACTTAAAAGCAGAACAGACGCCAACGCTACTCTATACCAGAATCTGGGTAGAACAATTGTGAAAAAATGAGAATAAGCGGCAATGAGGTCATGTCAATAGATGACAGTGATATATATCATTGTTATGTAGATTTATGGAAAAGCCCTACCGAACGATTAAACACAGCTTACCAAGGTATTGGTAAAGCAAACATGTTAAAACATAGAGTTGGCGCGGGAGATGCTTCCTCAGACACCAAAGATGAAGCTATAGCAGCAGCTTTTGGAAATAGATTTTGTATTCCACTGGACTTTGAAATGTTAGAAAGTCATATGCCATTTTATCAAGCGGGCCTTGGTGATAGGTTAGAATATCAATTAACATTTAACGATTATAACAAAGTTATCAAAAGCAGTGATGCTGATGCATCTTATGTAATAAAATATATCTGCTTGGAATTTGATATGGTTAGTGATGTTGAATTATCCAGACAAATAAGACAGCAAATCAATGGTAAGATAGTATTTATGTATGATCGTATCTTGCGACATAGAAAAATAATAGCAAACAAATCTGTAACCCTTTGGAACATCAACATTAATGTGCCAGCACAGAGCATGAAAGGTATTTTAATGCTGTTTGAAGACCCAGAAAGAACAAGCACAGAAACCTATTACAACCCAATGATTGAAAAGGTTGAAATGACAATAGAGGGAGTACCAAATCAGTTGTATAGTCAGGGCATGAAGGCATATCAACATTGGGATGAAATCAACAAATATTTTGCCTTGACCTAAAAAAGAAACAAAGAGACAGAAATAGCAGCGAGGGACTTAAACTTTACCAATGTTTCTCTTGAGACCTATTTAACAAAATCATATGCTTTGTGGCTTGACCTTAGAACATGTGATGACAATTTATTATACGGCAGTGGAAGAAAAATAGAAAACGGCAGTGAAGGCATAACGATACTAGTAAATAAAAAAGCAGATGCAGATCAACCTTTAAATATTTATCTATATATAATACAAGATGCGCAAATCAATTTCGAAGATGGAAGATTCAAAGAAACACGATACTAAATATCCTAAATATCCCCACAGTGCCATTATCTGTGGTCAGACAGGCTGCGGCAAAACAGAGTTTGTTCTTGACATACTTGAACAAGAGTATGTTGGAGTTTTTGAACATATAATTATATTGTGTCCAACCATAGAGTGGAACGAGGCTTATAAAAATAGATCCTGGATAGGTGATGTAAGACACCCGAGAGATAAAAAAATAATAATTGTCAATCCCGTTAGCAACGGCAAAGAAATGTTACAAGAACTGTTGCGTTTTTTTTTCAAACAATATGCTGGCAAGCCGACATTATACATCATTGATGATTGCTCAGCCACAAAAGAATTAACAAAGAAAAAAGATATGTTATCAGAGTTGGCATATTCTCTGGTCGCCACGCCAAACAATCAGTGTGGGTTATATCACAGAGATATAATTCTGTATTGAAAGATTTAAGGGAGCAAGCAAAATGGTTGTGTATGTTTTACACTAAGGACAGAGATAGTTATGAAAATTTGTTTGAGAGAGAATGATGTTATTCCGACGCTGGAAGAGAGAACCAGAATAAGAAAAGCTTTAGCTAAGACTAAATATTCCAAGTTAATTTTGACGACTGATCAACCAACTGGTTATTGGGTTGAATAATTTTTAACAGCAATGCTTTTTTTCTAACAGCATTGCTTTGTTGCTAATAGTAATACTAACAGCAAAGTAGCAATACTGACATGAAAATATAATGAAAATATCAAAAAATATAGTAATGCTTATAACATTGCTCATAGCAAAGTAGCATTGCTCATAGCAAAGTAGCAATGTTAATAGCAATGCTTGCAGCAAATTAACAATGCTAATAAAAAAAATAGCAATATTAATAACAATGCTATTAACAATACTAACAATTACTAGTTGCATGAATATCGCAGCTGGTTGTTTTGTATTTTATATTTATTTCAAGATAAAAAATAAGATTATTAATATCAAAATGAATGCGGAAGAACTGTTACAAGATATATCGGAAGGTTTCACGGAACGTGATGAATCAAAGCAACAAGAAACAAAAAAAGAAAGATTATCAGCCATAGTGGCTGGCGGTGGTAGTCGTCAATATTTGGGTAAAGACATACAACTCACTAATATAGATAGCATGCCCCCGGATGAAATTAACAAACTTTACTGCAGATATGAAGCACGGCTTGGGGCAAGCATGACCAAGACTTTAGGCAATTCTTTTATTAACTTGTATGTGATGGGAGTATCAAAATATTTTAATGTAACCAATCCACCAAAGCTGATAGAAGTGGAGGAAGACCCATTTATTAATCATGCTTTGACAAGTGCTTGTTGTGAGTTGTATTACAGGTATGGGATGTGCTTAGCACCATTTACAGCAATACTGACAACTGTTAGACATATTGATTTTAATAAAAATAAAAATATAGATAATATAAATGATGGCGAACAAAGAGAGTGAAGTTATACCTGTACAAAAAGTAAAAAATCCAAAACGAATAGAGGCTGGGAAAAAAGGAGCAGCGGCAAGAAAGGCAAAGCGTTTGGTAGAGCATGATGCAAAGCTAGATGCTGAAAATCAAAATGCTGCAAAGCAAAATGAAAATAAAATAACAAAAATAACAATAGATGAAGAGGAACCAGAAATCAAAATAAACGTATACAAAAATTATATTCCACCGCGTCTGGTTTTATTAGTAGGCATTGCTGGTTTGGGTTTGTATATTTATAACAAAAAATCTGCTACACAACCTGTGCAACCTGTGGCCGTCCGTGTTGCACCAAAAGACCCGTTTGATTGTTTTTAATAATTTATTTAAAAAAAAAATATAAAAAATAATATAAAAAAAAATGGCAGCAAGTATTGACGGAAAACAAATTGTAAATATGATGTATCACGCTGGAGTGGAAACACTTTTAACTGTTGGATATTCTGAGATTGGCAGAAAACTACTAAAAAGACCAGCCCCTAAAGTGGATTTTAATATGGTAGATGTTGGGATGCTGTCTGTGGATATAATGTTAGCAATGGCTACAAAGGATATGTTGATCAAGCAAGGTATTATTCCTGCGGATATTATGAAATAATTTAAAAAAATATATATATAAAAAAATGGCAAGTGCAGTAGCAATGATGATCGGTGGCGCATTAACAAATGCATTGGCATTTAGCGGTTCAAATTATTTCTTTTCAAAAATGGGAAGTCATTCAGATGAGGAAAGACAAAGGCATGACAAAGCAGTGGAACAATTAAACGCAGCACAAGTGGCGTGGAATAAAAAAAGAACAGAGAGATTAGATTTTATTAATAAGCAACTGCAAAAAGAGCATCATGCAGAGCAGACTTTTGATGATGTGGACCAAGCTATGAAACAGTATTATTATACATCTGGCAAACATTTGCTTTTAGAACCGGAGCCCAAGTTGAGTGATTTCTATACACCATCTCCGGATCAACAGAATAGAGAAATTACATTTATTGTGGTGGGCATGGCTGCAACTGGAATTGTGGCGTATAAATTGAGTTCATAAAAAAAAAGTTTAAAACTATAATTACTTTAGATTTGGAATGACTAAGTATGTTTACTTTGAAAAGACTAAGTCATATGCATGATACCTATTTTTTTTGTTGTTTTTACATGGTTTCAATCCAAGTGGTCGCATATAATATGGTGGTTTAGCACTCTTCTCTAATTTATTTTTGAGATGATCAGGCGCCCATACTTCACCGTTGTCTAATAATGTCAATACCATGGATGGACCATATTCAGTATCTACTATTTTCGTATCTGTAATAGTGTATATTTTATTTATTTTCAAGTCTGTCCATTTCTGTGTGCTATTTTGATTTTGCTCTTCAAGCAGTTCATCAAATTGTGCAGTTGTGATTTCCATTTTTTTTTTATATAGTTATATAAAGTTTAATCTTTAGTAGAAAAAATGGAAAATATTTATTACAGCCCAAAAGGATTTTGGAAAGGTTACTCAGCAGTTAAAAAATTGACAAAAGAGGCTGGTGTCAGTAAGAAACAGGCATTAGAATTTTTAAAGAAACAAGCTGTGTGGCAGATTTATTTACCCGCACCAAAGAAAATAGTTAGACCCAGGTTTGATGTTTCTACTAAGAATGGAGTGCATCAAGCTGATTTGTTATTTCTGCCGCATGATACTTTTGGCTTTGGCCGTGGACGCAAGACATATACATATGCGTTAACTGTGGTTGATATTGCGAGTAGATATAAAGAAGCAGAGCCACTAACTTCCAAGGATAGTAAAGAAGTTGCTAAAGCATTTGAAAAAATATACAGTCGGCATTTGAAATATCCAAAGTTATTACCAGTGGATCCAGGCAGAGAATTTATGGGTGCAGTATCGCAGTTGATGGCAAAACATAATGTAAATATCAGACGGGGCAGAACAGAAATACACAGAGACCAAGCTTTAGTGGAAAGATTTAACAGAACATTAGCTGAAAGATTGTTTGGTTATCAGTATGCTAAGGAAATAGATTCCCAAAAACGCAACAGAGAGTGGGTAAAAAGATTACCAGAAGTTGTTAAAGCAATAAATGTGGAAACAAAAAAGCCCCTCCTGTTGAAACAAAAACATTAAAAGGTGATCCTATCTGTATGAATGCAAGTGTAAGATATGTATATCAACCCGGGGAACAAGAAGGTGGAAGACGCAGAGCAACTGATCCAATGTGGAGTGTAGATATTCACAAGATTAAAAGTTATATGGTGACGCAAGGTATAAGAGTTTATTATTTGAAATTACCAGCGCCACAGAGAGGATTTGTCAAAGAAGAATTACTTATTGTTCCTACTGATACCCAAATTCATAAGTTTTTATAGAAACCATATGCATCAGTTGTAATTCCATCTTCTCGAATGTATCTTTTAGTGTAAAATGGTGACAGTGTTACTTTGTTTACTGTTATGCCGTATATTTGATGTTTTATTGATCGCATCATATTCATTTCATGTGTAAACTTGTTTTTATCGTTTATATGTTTTTGAACTACATAAGTTTTTACACCCTTTGCTTTTTTAATGAGTTGTTCATCCGCTCTCAAAATGGAATATAGCTTGGGTCTTAATCCAACATACTCAGCTATAGCAACACCAGCACATTCGTCTTTCATTTTACCTAATACTTTATTGTTTGTATCATCATGCATTGGGTGATTTTGAGGATAATTACCCAGATCATACTCATCTTTCATTTCAGCCATGTCTTTGTACACATCTTCTGTTTTGATATCTACCAGCAAGCTGTCAGTGTCTGTGTATAATAAAGTACAGTTATCTCCGTACCTTTTCTTTAGGGTATTATAGTACCAATCATACATCATGTACTTTGATAAATCTAATACTGCCATTCCAACATAAATTGGTTTGTTTAATGTTAATTTTGTTTTGTTTACATGTATTGCTGACAATTCATCTGAAAACTTTATACGCCTGTTAAAGTTGGGTTTGGCTATTATTTTTCTTATTTTTTTCATTTTCAGAGCCGTCAGTTCTAACTAGTTTTATATCAGTCCGCTTGCGTAGATTTTCCATTGTCTTGCCAAACACAGAGTTGTTCATAAGTTTATAAAAATCTTTTTCAAATTGTGATTTAGCTTTTTTCCTAAGTTCTGTGTTTAGGTTTATGTATGATGCCATCCATGGTTTTTCATTGAATTCTAATACTCTGTGTATTTTCTTTAGTTTCATGCCCAAAGATAAATACATTTCCAGGTTTTTGTGATGTATCACATATTTTTCTTTGTCCATAAGATTGGGGACTAGTTGTTCTGTATTTATCATGCTATTATTTTCTAACAGATCTGTCTGGTATTCAGACAACCATTCTTTTTTCACTGCTAATCTTTCCGGTGCAAGTGGATAGTCATTATGAGATTCATGGAGTTCTTTAGGATATTCCAAATCAACTTCAAGTATTTGTCCTTTGCCAGGTTTTGGTTTAGAATATGTTCCTTTCTTGTTTTTGGCTTTCCAAACAAAGCCAGAACATGGAAGTGGCTGACTCATTGCCCACCCATAAAGATTATTTGCATCCAGATACATTAAGTAGCTGATTTCCTTGACAGGATTATAATCAGCTACATATGGATTGTTTGCCTTGGCATATCTTTTTGATACCATACTTATGCCACCTCGCATTCCTTTTTCTACAAACAAGTGCATGTCAATGTCTGTTAAAAGTTCTAAACCTAATTTAGAATGTTTAAGTAAAGCATCCCAAGATAATCCAGGTGCTGTGTAGTAATGCAAGGGATCGAGTTTATATGCATTCATGCATGTTTTTCTGAAAGTTTGAAATACATCTGCTAACAAAGTTACATCCGTTTTTAGATATAAATCATGATAGTCTCCAAGAGTTTTGCAATTTAACTCTTTCCATACTTTTTGAGCATGCTCGTATTCTTCGGGACTTATACTTTCATCTGAGAGACTACTGTAAAACTTTTCTATAGGTGGTAATTGCGTTTCCTCAAATCTTTCCACACTGTCCATATATTCGTATGGATAAACACCTTTTCGCAGAAGTAAATTTGTTTGTTCCCCAAACTGATTTTTAGTAATTTTGAAATCAGATTTGTCTGTTGCATCAACCAATTTTTCCAGAGACGAAGCCATAAACTGAAAGCTATCCAAGAATCTAAGTTGTCCGGCACTAAATGAAATATACTTTTCAGCGTTGTTTGGGATGCATGTAATACTACCTGTCATTTTATGTATTTTTTGCATTATAAGATGACTATCATATCCTTTGAGGTTGTGAAATATAACAGGTATAGGTGTTTTGTTTGGTTTTATTTTCAGCTTTAGGTTGCAGTTTTTATGTGCTGCACCTCTGTATTCTCCTGTAAAATGACAGTGGTCTCTTACTTTACCGTTTTTGCATTCATTACCTATTTCATTCTCGCATATCCAACAGTGTGTTGCTTTTTCATAATCTTCCTCATTTTGTTGTGTCATGATTAAGGGTTTTGGGTGAGCAAATATATTATTAATGTTGCTGTTCTCACATTCTAAGTGATTTAAAAACTTTTCAACAACATATTCACCTCTGTAAATAACAGGTTCTTCAGCTTTGCCATCATATCTGACAACTTGGTATCCAAAACCACAAGCTTCGTGTACATTTTGAATTTCAGATTTCTTTCCAAATTTGATTGATTGCGGTTTGATTATACTCTCAAAATCAGCATATATTGCATAAGGCACAGGCATCTGATTTTGAGGATTTTTAAATTGTGTGTGATTTTTACCTTTTTGCGGCATTTCTATTCTGCAAGAAATTTTGTTGATACCATCACAGTCTTCTCTGTGTTTGGTAAGTAGATCTTCTCTTGAAAAGCCGTAAAGACAACGATCGCAGAAATAAGTTTTACCGTGATGTTTGTTTTGATCATAAAGTAATCTATTTAGATTTTTAATCCAGCAATAGTGATATTTTGTTGTTATTGTTTTTGGTTCGTTGGAATAATCATCAGGGTTATAATTGTCATCTATAATTCCTTCTTCATTATTTGGATCATCTTCATCTTCATTTTCTAAATCAACCTCAACGTCTTCAGAAATTAAAAGCAAGTTAATTCTTTTTATTTCTTGCGGTTGCTCTGATATTCTATATGGAAATACAGATACCCTTTTTCCTGTGCATCCGTAAACATTAATAGCAAGTTTTTTTTTTTTTCTACTTTTGAAATTTGTGAAATTGGAGTGGGAAAGTCAATGTTATCTTTCTTCAAGACTCTATACTAGGATACTTTGATAATCTATCAGAATTCTTTTTAGCTGGATTTAAAGCTGAATTTATTGCATGAAACAAACATTGATCATCGTCGTTTTTTACATTTATAATTGCTTTCTTATCAGCTACTGCTTTGGGTAAAGAAATATATGAAGAACCTTTTAATGGTTCGTATTTTGCTATATTTAAGTAAAACTTAACACAGTGATCAATTTCCAATCCAGATGCTGTATTTGTAAATCTTTCTAAGCTTTCTTGTATAAATGCAGATGACTCATGGTAAAACTCATTTATTTCTTCAGAGCTCAAGATGGCATTTTGTTCACTGCGTAACACTGCTGTGGTATATTTTTTGTTAGCGCCGTCGTCTTTAAATAAATCTACAGTGAGACCAAATTGAAACTTTAATCCATTCGTCTTTTTTAGCTCTTTAATAATTTGTTCTGTAATAATGGATTTTTTATCATGAAATAGTTTTTGAGGGTCTTTATATTTTTCAACAGACATCTCGTATGCTTTTAATAAACCACACATTGGTTTGTCAACCAGTTTTAATTCTGGGATACTTTTTTTAGATTTTCTATCATTAAACTCTTTCAGTTCATTTATAACATTTTCTTGTAATTTGGCATATTTCTGCTTTTCTCGTTTACGTTGTTTTTTAGCACGTCGTCTTTTGAGTAAATTTTCTAATGTTTGAGATTTAACCTCTTTTAGAGTTTCCTTTGGAACTTCTTTAAGAGGTTTTAATGCATTTATACCGTTAGATAGTGTTTGCTTATCTATTTCACCTGCTTCAAATAGGTGTATTAATTTTTCTATAATCTCTTCAGTCTTCAATGTTTGCAAATTTCTTAAAATTGGATTACACAATCCGTGTAAAAATAAGACTACAAAAGATTCTAATTATTGCAGTTTGCATAAGTATAGATTAAAAACAAGTCATGTATTGCCGTGCTCAATATGTAAAAAAGGCACAAGAGCAAAAAATAAAATTTGTGCTGATTGTGGTGGAGTTTCAGTCAGAATAATGGCAAGGTATTGGAAATTTAAAGATTATAATGCTGAGTGCTTAAAATTTAGACGTATTGATGTTTAATCATATTTTAGTAAAAAAAAAAATATTACAAAAAAAAATATGTTGTAATTTTGATAACTATAAAAAAAATTAAACTTGCAATCTTCACTACCCCTATTTTAAAAAAGTTTTAATAAATCAAATGGTGATTTACTTATATATGTATTTTGGGTGTTTCTGGATCAAACTCGAGCAAAGCGAGAGCTTTGAGCCAGAACACCCAAAATACATATATATTATATACATATTTCCAACAACTCACTATAATTGATAACTATTATACTAATCGTTCGGCGTACAATCATTTTTTTAAGAGATTTCCAACGTTACTGATGACATTATAAGTTATTTGGATTCTTGACAAGGGACGTGGGCTAACATTTCCTGTCTGAAATTTATTTTCACGCTAGCCGTTAGGCGAGGGGAAATATACTTTCCAGGCAGTGAATGTGGAATGTAAGCCCATGTTCCCTTTCAAGAATCCAAGTAATTAATAATGACATACTCCAACCTGTTTTACCTTTAAACAAACTACAACATCTTAAAAAACCTTTTCCTTTTCAATTCTGCTTATTTCCCCTTATCGTGGCCCTGTTTTAGTCCTAAGACGTGACATCTCTGTATGTTTGAATACATGAAGTCAACTCTAAACGTCGACATATTTGGCGGATTTTTAAAATTTAAAATCAGTGGTGGTGTTTTTTTCACAGAAGTTGGCATTTTGATCATTAAGCTTGCAAAACACCACTACTTAAATTAAGGTTAGACTTTTATGCATGAAATGGAAACGAAGAGAATCAATATACACGTTTATAGTCGAGATTTTCCACAACAAATCGGCAGCGTAATGGCCGATATTTTGATTTTTGTATTGACGGTATGAGACACCCATGGGGAAATCGCCAGCCTTGTGGTAAACACAATTTTTTAAATACTAAAATCCGCCAAATTTGACGAAGTTTAGTTTTGACGTCATGTACGTAAACATTGAGATAGTATGACAGATTCGTTATTTGGATTCGTGAAATGGAACACAGGCTCGCATTCCCTGCCTAGAAAGTATATTCCCCATCGCCTAAAGTACTGTTTATTGGATGTTTTAAAAAAGTGAATATAAGTTCCAAGCAGGGAATGTGAGCCTATGTCACCTGTCAAGAATCCAAATAAACTAATAATAACGTTTCAGCGCAATAGGACGTGAATATATGACGCCAAGTGATATTTCGCGGTCAAGTTCTTCTGACGTCATGGCGGTTTTATGATCATGTTCATTAATGTGTACGTAGATTATTTGAGTAGGAACATTTAGCATGGTAACAATATATTATCAGACTGAAAACATGCCGCCCAGAAAGAAAACGAATCTATCCTGTCTTTAGACTATTTTTGCATAAAGGTCATGCAAGATCACTTATTTTCGGGAGCATCCATTATAACAGCGATCTGTTAATGGATCACGATCATAATGCGATTCAAAACGTTGTGATCCTAATGCGATCCATTATAATGTATATATAATAGCGATCCTAAAGCGATTCATTCTGAAAATTATTGGACTGAAACTAGGCCATTAGCTGTGCGATTCTAAAGCGATCCTTGAGCGATCCATTCTAATGTGTATTAGATCGTGATCCACTAGTGGTTGTATAGTGTTACGTAATACTAACAGACATCCATTCCATAAAACACTGGATCGCTTTTGGATCCCATACACGATCCATTAAAGTTGTATAAGGAGAGCGATCCATTCAAAACCACTAATGGATCGTGATGCATTTCCAATTTAATCAGGATCGCGATCTTAAATCAGGATTAAAGCGATCCAAGAGCGATTTTGATGCGGTTCGTTAATTGAAATGCCATATTACTCTGGAAATAAATGCTGCTTCCTGTTTATAACTGATTTTGTCATGAATATTAAATAGCGATCCATTAGCTCATTTGCATGTGAAATGGACCGCTTCTAAATCGCTTTAAAATCACGATCTTGAAGCGATCAATAAACACGGTTTGTTAGGCTTTTTTTTGAGTGGGTGGATGGGGGAGTGGGGTAACTCTCTACTGCATGATAGCATGCCCGCGTCTGACAGTACATACTCTAATATTAAACATGATGATAAGTTGTAAAAGTGACTGGCAACCACCTACACAGGCCAAGGATCTCGAGACCTTTATCCATAGTGTAGAATCAGATCCTTCCAACCTAAGGTAACCCAACATAAACATCTGTTAAAATGGGTATTTAATTCAAGATCTCCAAAAGTCAAGCTTTTACCAGAATGGTACTTAATACGCTGGTGAAGGAACCATTTGATCCAATATTGAACAAATCAATTTAAAACACCTAACGTTTACGACTGTTTGCCTTATAGCTTTTACGTCTTTCAGGAGGTATAGTGACCTGCAGTCGCTGCGTCTGGGAGAAGGATCAATGAAGATTGGAAAACGAGGGATAACTTTTATTCGTCATGGTCTGGCAAAACAAGACAGACAATCTCATTTTTGTTCTAAGATATACCAGCGTTTAAAGAGATCAAACTCTTATATACGAAACGAGATTCGTTGTTTTATTTAAAACAGACGGAAAAGTTCAGACGGGATGGAATGGGCAATGATGAAACTAAACTTTTTCTAGGTTTGAATGAACCCCATAAACCAGTATCAACACAAACTATATCAAAATGTTAAGTTTATAAATCCAAAATAAGATAATGGATTAATTGATTGATTAACACTCAGTTCTCTTGTTTATACTTTAGGTCTCACTAAATAGTTATTTCCTTTGCCAGTCACGGATTGAACTTTCTGGAGTTTAATTTTTTTTTATCTGTGTTATTGGGTTCTTGTTTATTTCTGAAAATGTGCAAATATTTTCTCTTTTTTTGTTGCAGGTGACACGAATGGGACAAGTTTATGATTTCATACAGGTTAGGATATGCCTGAATGTTTCTGAGCCCATATCTGAGAATCTAATACTGGGTAGAGATACATTCGAAAATGTCAGTGAAATGGACAAATTCAAGAGGGTCTCTTCATCAAACTATTGATATTAAAAAAAAAAGAAGCAAATTGGTCAACCCTGTGTTTTTTGATGGATATTTCGCGCAACAGACATCAAGTTTCGCAAAGAAAATATTTTTAAGAAAATTCATTAACTTCTACAGTGGTCCAGAGGGGTCCTGCTACATATGCAGAGCTATGTAAAATTAACTGTGTTGTGAGACGTTTAATCCAACGTTTCAGTGGGATTCACCGACCTTTTTCAAGGTTACACAATAATTAACAAAATGTAAGTAACATCCATCCTGTTGTATTGACAATCCTAACACAAATGTTTCAATGACGTAGTGATGAAAAACTCAATTATGAAAGTTAAGATACTGACAAGTTGAAATGTTTTTGTTTGTTTGTATGGTGTTAGCATACTTTCGTATAAATTTACTTAACATACACAAAATATATATTTCTCTATAGTAAGAATACAAATATCCTACTTTGTCTATTAAATTAATAATGTCTTACTAATACATAGACATGGAACCTTAAATTATTATCTTTATAATACGACCATATTTAAATACTTAGATAGTAACCAACTCAAGCAGTAGCATAGACTGATTTCTCTATACATATCAAATAATGTTACGACTAAATAGTTACTTTAAGTATATCATTATACTAGTATTCTGTTCATTATATATTTATCATCTTATATAGTCCATTTTAACTATATCATTATACTAGTGTTCTGTTCATTAAATATATCATATTCTGTTTAGCATATCATCTTATATATTCCATTTTAAGTATATCCTTACACTAGTAATATGTTCATTATATATATATATATCATATTCTGTTTATTATATCATCTTTTAGTCCATTTTGAGAAGTAAAATAATGACATATATTAGCACTAGATTGGTGTTCCGCGGAACACGTGTGTCAGCGCTTTGTCAGCATAACAAGGTTTTTTGGACCCAGAAAAATGACCTTGACAAACTGGCCTGACGGTTTTCGTGAAGAAAAAAACTATGTTTAATCCACATAATGACCTTCAGTGTGACCTTGACCTTTATATATTAGTATGGCCATGTCAATGTTGTCCTGATAAGTATATATTGAAAGTTTGATGAAGAAATTATCAGGAAATGAGAAAGTTATAGCCAACGTTAAGTTTTCGTGAAGAAAACAATGAGTATTTAACCCATATAATGACATTCAGTGTGACCTTGACCTTTATATTTTAGTACGGCAATGTCGATGTTGTAATGACAAGTATATATTAAAAGTCTGATGAAGAAATATCAAGAAATGAGAACGTTATAGCCAACGTTAAGTTTTCGTGAAGAAAAAAACGAGTATTTAACCCATATAATGACCTTCAGTGTGACCTTGACCTTTATATTTAAGTATGGCCATGTCGATGTTGTCATGATGAGTATATATTGAATATTTGATAAACATATATCAATAAATGACAAAAAGTTATAGCCAACGTTAAGTTTTTTGTGAAGAATAAAATGAATATTTAACCCATATAATTCCCTTCAGTGTGACCTTGACCTTTATATTTCAGTATGGTCATGTCGATGTTGTCATGATGAGTATATATTGAAATGTTGATGAAGAAATATCAAGAAATGAGGACTTATAGTTAACGTTAAGATTTCGTAAAGAAAAACACGAGTATTTAACCCATATAATGAACTTCAGTGTGACCTTGACCTTCATATTTTAGTATGGTCATGTCGATGTTGTCATGATGAGTATATATTGAAAGTTTGATGAAGAAATATCAAGAAATGAAAATGTTATAGCCAACGTTAAGTTTTCATGAAGAAAAAAAAAAGAGTATTTAACCCATATAATGACTTTTAGTGGGACCTTGACCTTCATATTTCAGTATGGTCATGTCGATGTTGTCATGATGAGTATATTTTGAAAGTTTGATGAAGAAATATCAAGAAATGGGAAAGTTATGGCCAACGTTAAGTTTTCGGAAACTGACTGACGGACGACAAAGTGTTCCCTATGTATCGCATTTTCCTTCGAAAAGGCGACACAAAAAAGGGGATTGACTATAATGTTCGGAGGATTATTAACATCAGAAAAATAGACCAATACCTCTATAATAAATCTGTAAATCCAGTAGTTCAGCTCGTGTGCCTGGAGCTCTGGTAATGCTGGCACTAAGGTAACATATGCGTAACTCTGTGCGATTCCGTCTTGGAGTACTTTGACGTTGCGCCATTTACACAACGCATCCCAAATATTACATCCCACAAAGTGTTCTTTTGAGTATGTTTAGGTGTACTCGATTTTCTCATTATTTCCACTTTATTATCGCTCGCCATTTTACTAAAACGTTTTTCAAACGAAGTTGACGAACTATCGGCAGCAATGATCTGCTAAAAGACGCAATTGCCCAAGTCATCTTGGTCCTTTGCCATACATAGTTCACTCAAAATGAAATCCCTCTCAGCTTCAAAAAGTTCGTCCGACATCTTCATGTGTAGGCATTGACGAGCTACCACGGGGATAAGCACGTGGCGAGACATCACGTCATTCCCGTGCATACCATGTGTGTTGTTATTTGGATTTGAAAAGGCCAACACATTCTATACAAGGTGTCAGATATATTTGCAATTTTTAAAACATTTATAAGAACTGATTTTTAGTGGATCCATCACATATATTTTTATAACAAAAACAACAATTGTTTTACCCGGCGTAAAATGTCAGATACACATAAAAGTGCCCGCTAACAGACGTTAGGCGGACGGTTTGCTTGATCGAATAACAAATAATTACGAGGCGAAGTAATTATTTGTTATTCGATCAGGCAAATCGCCCGGCTAACGTCTGTTAGAGGACACTTTTGTATTCGCCTCGTAATTATATGTGTTTCGGCCAAGTAAATCGCCCGCCTAACGTCTGTTAGTGGACACTTTTGTAGTTGGACTCGTACTGTAGCTATTACTTAACAGTGTCTTGCCCGAATAAGTTACAGAGGGAGTGCGTTTGAAAAACCTGGCACGTGAACCCGGGAATCGAACCCGGGATCGCTGAAAGAGAGGCAAGTATGCTAACGACTCGACCACCGCAGCTCCTACACAGATGGACAGTAACCGACATAATGCATGTTGGACTGTACCGTCATTCAGTACTTTCTATTTATATAAAGTAATACATTTTAATCTAAGTCGTCTTGATTGTTCTGAGTGTATGTCAGTTAATGTTAAACAGTGTAACGGATTTCCTTTTGTTATACATGTAAATACTATGCGTCCTTTACGCATTTTTCTGTGAAACCGCTCTGTTAACAATGAAATGTTTCAAAGAGCTATGGAAAGTCAAATCAATTCTCTAAAACTACGAGATTCAATACCACTGACTTTGGATCCAGGTCTCTTTTTGTTGGGCAGGTTTTAAGTAATCATCCCATTCAAGTAAATTAATGTGCCATAGTATGATTATTCGTCGGGCGACATTCAACGATGAGTGTATAGTATCGTACTCATCGTTGAATGTACACCTTTATCGGTGGTGTGCATGCATTTAGTTTGACCAGATTTGTTAAAATCTTTGTACACACCATAACACATTATGTATACAATAAAGGTATATCAGAACTAGTATGTTTATAACATATAATGTTCTGTTTCTCCTACATAAAAATGTCAGTGTATTTTTACATAATCATTGCATCAGAAGCCGTTTATTTCTACGAACTCTAATAATAGCGGTCAAGCGTGTTTCCCGAAACTATAAACTTCTGTTAAATACGATACGTTATACTTAGATCTCATTGCCTACACAATATTAATTAACTACTAGCAATTAACTTTACAGCTTTGATCTATTTGATTCCTATTTTTGATCTAATAATTAAAACATACAACTTACTTTACCAAGAACATCGTTATCACACATACTGTCGGGTTTTAAGAAACTATACACTTCTGTCGAATACGAAACTATATCGTTGGATGTACAGCCACAGCTGCTGGTGTTTGTATTGCATGTATTTAGTTTGACCAGATATTTTCTTTAACATTTGCAACAACTTGTACACACAATATTGTTTTAAAAATACTAGTATTTTTATAAGATAGTTCTGTTTTTCCAAGATATTACAACCCCTTTTTTTAAATTTTTTTTTTTAAATGTCAGTGTTTTTAAAAATGTCAGTGTATGTTTACTTAAGCATTGAATCAGAAGCCGTTTATTTTTGGGAACTCGCGAAAACTCAAATGACGTCACGAATTCAATTTAACCTTCTGTATAACTATTGTCATCTATCTTCCATTAAATTGTGATTTACGAGTAATTCATGCACATATTAATATAGAACATTAGATCATTATTAATTGATCATTATTAATTTACTTAAATATAGACCCTCAATTCATTATTAATTTATTTAATAGTGGAAATTCGTTACTTGTGTACATCATACGAACCTGTGATGGAGCGTGAGTACACTGCTGTTATTATTATTATTACTATCTCTTCATTGACCGTTTCAAGGAATGCCAACACATGCCACATAAGTACATCACGACATTTTCAGAAATGTCACGATTAAACATAGTTTACATCAATACAGTCTCATTTTAACAATAGTTCTGCACGTGCCCAACGACACGGACATGGCTAATACGTGTAATCCATGATATACACTGTATATAGTCATTGATAGCCTATATGTAACTCTTGTTGGTAAATAGGGTCCTTTTAAGTTATGTTCGCCCTATTTCGTTTTCCCTGGGTCAATGTACACTCACATAGAGGTACTCTTCCATTGTTGCATGAACATAATAGTACCTAAAACTACTTAATAAATCAGCTTACTATGTTTGTTCGTACTATAAATCATTCGATATTTGCAAAATATTGATACTTAATATATGAAATTGTAAATTCTGATAGTAATTAGATAAGTATTGAAGATGGGCTATGAAAGAGACTCAATACTGAACTTAGTTTATATTTATCATGGCTTCAGCATAATATAACAAGAAACATAATGTGCATAACAAATGTACAGTCACGATATTTATAACAATTTGAAAAATGGTCATAGCTCCGACCAAGTTTTGAAGTGAATGAAAACTGTACTCAATGAACCCTGGGACCAGATGTTCACAAAGCCAGATATTTAAAATTTAGTTGCTTTCCTTCAAATATTCTCGTAAAATAATTACTACACACTGCTGTGACCGCGACATACTGCCACATGCCACAAGTGGTGACAGAGGCACCACCAGAGGCACCGCCATTAAAATGTGGGAAGCAGAGCACAGCAGTGCAAAGTAACAAGTCCTCAAATGGAGGTATAGCTGACGCACTTCACAATCGAAGAGATTTGTCTCGCCAACAACAACATTCATCATATGACCCAAATATGGTCGACAACATTCAACAAATGACCCAAATATGGTCATTTATAACATTAACAGTAACCCAAAAGTGGCTTGAAAGAATAACAGATGTTTCTAAAGTTTACTAATTAACTGACAGCGGATTTGATAAAAATCTATGAGCTCAGTGTGTTGTGATCTGAGAACTGTTTGCCTGATTTATTGGTTGGTGATTGATAGATGAGTGGATTGATACAATGCGTTGCTCGGTTGGTAGAATGTCTGAATGGGTGTTGATTGATTGATTGATTTGTTGGTTGATTGATTGGTTGATTGATTGATTGATTGATTGATTGATTGATTCATTCATTGATTCATTCATTCATTCATTCATTCATTCATTCATTCATTCATTCATTCATTCATTCATTGATCCGTTGATTGATTGATACATTGATTAATTGATTGTTATGTTCACTGAAATATTGATTGATTGTTTGAATGAATGTTTGGCTGATTGATTGATTACTTTAATGGTTTTTTTTTTTATTGATGGATGATTGAACGATTGATTGTGATTGATTGAGATTGATTGAGATGGATGGGTTGATGGATTGTTTGGGATTGATTGATTGACTGCTTGATTGATTGATCGATTAAATTGATTGATTGATTGAATGAATTGATTGATTGATTGATTGGTTGATTGATTGATTGATTGATTGATTGATTGATTGATTGATTGATTGATTGATTGATTGATTGATTGATTGATTGATTGATTGATTGATTGATTGATTGATTGATTGATTGATTGATTGATTGTCATTATGTCTGTATCATTGATCGACTCGCTGAACAATATACTCGTTGACTTGTGATATGCAGGCTTCATAACCGCTGCTCCCAACTAAATTCCATTATGTTTATTTCGTTCTTCGGGGCATTTAATTTTATTCGATACTGGGATCATATGCCGTACGACATGGGGAAGCAATAAACTCCATGTCCACCGCCATATGCATACCATCTTCGGGATGGTTAAAATGTTGTACTATTGTACTATTGATTTTTATTAACATTGAGTTCTGCTCAACCCGGGGCTAGAGGGCGTGAGCGGTAGCTAGCATATTTCACTATTGCTCATGAACAGTCTCAATCAAACCGAGACTGCAATATTTCGTATGTGTCGTTTTCGGCCGTTTCCAAAGGACCATTATCATACTCTTTTTAATTAATTGAAGTATTTGTTTTTTCTTTCCATTTATTATTGTATTATTTAGTTGTTTGCTTTTTTCCTCTCATTTCCCAAAATATCACACGTTTTATTGTGGTATATTTATGAATACTGCACCTCGCTGTTCTGTTTTGTTCGTTGTCTCACTATATATTACACATGCTCTCTTCCTTCATGTCCTTCTTTTCTCTGTCCTACTCTATTGCCAAGCAGTCCAAGAAGTCACACAGTCATCCATAGTCATCCGTTTATGTTCCATATGGCCATTCTTCTTCCCAAAGTTCGTGCACGTTAATGTATATCTAAAACCCAATGGGTAATGATGTCATGAGCTGGAGAATGGGCATCGGACATTTTAATTGTAAATTAATTACTATATCACGGTATATTTTTTATCTTTCACCATTAAAATATGTTGTTAGTTGGTTGAACACTTTGCATAAAATGTTTTGTAAAAATGTCTGGTGTTTTTTAAAGTCTAGCATCGCAAATCTTGAATTTTCTGTTGTTGTTTTTCTACTTGTTATTATGTCTGGTATTGTCGAAACTAATCCTGGACCTCTCCCACCAGATGAAAACCACAGTCTTTCAATTCTTCATTTAAATGTGAGGAGTATCAGAAATAAAATGGAATATATTAAGGATAATTTCGCCGATTTTGATATCCTATGTTTTACAGAAACTCATCTGTCAGACAATGTACTAAGTGCAATGTACTAAATCTAAATATAGAGGGGTTTTGTAATGACTATAGGAAGGATAGTTTTTCCCACTCAAGTGGAATATTAATGTACACCTCAAGTAATCTTATTTCGCGTCGCATTTTCGAACTCAATATGTACAGTATACCCACAACCAAATTCAAATAATGTCTTTTAGACAAATGTGAGTAATGCAATAGACATGGCTCTCGATATATCAAACAACGTTATCATAGTCGGAGACATAAATGAAGATCAATTAACGTATGAAAACCATAAATTACGAGACATTATTGTCATAAACAATATGAAAAATGTTATTACTGAACCAAATAGAGAGACAGATCATTCCTCGACGTTATTAGATCCCATTGTAGTGTCAGATGCAATAAATGTTTTTAATTCTGGCATTATTAATACACCAAGTGACATCAGTGACCACTTTGGCACATATGTACATGTTAAGTTTAGTTTTTGTTCTAAACCAACATATACTAGACGCGTACGGATTTATAAAAAGGCTGACTTTGATAAACTGAATACACTTATTCGCGAAACAGATTGGTCATTTCTTTATAACGGTTCCGTAAATGATGCTTGTCGAAATTTCACTGCTAAATTTATAGAATTAATCAAAATGTGTATTCCCTATAAAGATGTTACTATCCGTCCAAACGACAAACCTTGGTATGATTCGAAAATACGCCGAGTTTCAAGACAACGTGATAAACAAAAACGCAAAGCTTTGAAACATAATATTACATCAGAGTGGGCTATATATAAAAAGCTTAGAAACAAAGTCAATAATCTAAAGAAACGTGCAAACAATAAGTTTTATAATAATATAGAAGAAGTCATTACGGAATTAAGTCAATGATCAGCGTCAATACTGGAAACTGTTAAACTATTTTATCAAATCTAATAAACATTCAAAAATCATTCCACCATTGAAAACCATATTACAAATGGTCAGGTCACTTACTCTATATCAGACCAAGACAAGGCTAACAGCCTAAACGACTATTTTATATCTATATCATCCGTTGATGTACGCATGATTCTCTACCAAATTTTGATCTTAAAACGCAGGCAAAACTAGAATCTATTATCATAGAAGAAACAGAAATAGTTGATATTATATAAATATTGAATATAAACAAAGCATGCGGGGACGACGAAATAAGTCACAAGATGCTTAAAGAAAACAATGCACACTATTTCAAAGCCGCTATGCATAGTTTTCAACAGGTCACTCCAAGAATGCATATTTCCAGATATTTGGAAAACAGCTGTAGTTCAAAAAATGTGACGCTAGCCTGCCTTAATTATAGACCAATATCGTTACTTAGCTGTGTAGGAAAAGTTATGGAAAGGATAATGTTTAAACATATTTATATTTTTTTTTATAAAAATAATCTCTTTTTCAAATACCAATCTGGCTTCCTACCAGGTCACTCCACAGTTTATCAACTTATGGATATGTATCACCACATTTGCCAAGCTTTCGATGCCAAACAGTACACTTGTATAGAATTTAATGATATCTCAAGGGCTTTTGATCGCATATGGCATCTTGGCCTTCTATTTAAGCTAAAGCAAAACGGTATTAATGGTAAGCTGTTGTCTTGGCTATCAAATTATCGTTTAAGTCGTACTCAGCGAGTAAGGGTCGGTACACCATCATCTGAGACTAAATCTTTGAAGGCTGGGGGTACCTCAAGGATCCGTTGTGGGTCCTCTTCTTTTCTTAATCTATATAAATGATATTGCTGAAAATATGCTAAGCATTACTCGCCTCTTTGCAGACGATAGCTCTCTCTCAATATTCACATCCAGTATTGATGATGTGGAGGGTATTTTAAATCATTATCTACATATTATAGCTCAGTGGTCGAAACAGTGGCTTGTTCAATTTAATACTAATAAAACTAAAGCATTATTTTTCTCCCTTAATCACTTTGATCGCCGTCCACAACTATTTTTAAATGACGTTCAACTCCCATTCGTTGATACGCACAAGCATTTGGGTTTAATTCTTAATTCAGATGGTAAATGGCACGAATATATATTAACAGTGTTGTGACATCTGCCTCAAACATTATTGGCCTAATGCGTCATCTAAAATTCAAACTGAAACTCACCCACCCACCCACCCACCCACCCGCCAATGTGGGGAATTTTAACAAAACAAGTAAGTGCCTTCCATTACGGAAGGCCATTGTTAAAATATTCAAAAGGCCATAACCCTGAAAACAAGAGGCCCAAGAGGGCCTGAATCGATCTACTGGCAAAGTGTACTCTGTTAGATGACGCTACATGCAAAATAGCAAAGCTCTAACTTTGTGGTTTGAAAAAAATAAGATTTTTAATGTATTTCCTAATATTTCTATGTAAAACATTTGACCCCCTGTGAGGGACTTATTCTGACCCCGGGGTCACCATTTGTTCAGCTTGGTAAAGGACCACTTTATGATGCTACATGCAAAATATCAAAGCTGTAGCCCTTGTGGTTTCAGAGAAGAAGATCCGGGCACCTTGAAAAATCACGTGACTAGGAAATCGCTGCGATATGTAATTTTTAATAGAGTTTCATTACCAGTTACCATGTAAAATTAACGCACTTTGCAAGAAAACAGAATAATTTATTTGCAATTTCAGCATTTCTATTCCTTTCTTCATCTGTTCCAGTCACGATTGAAGTACATCGTAACAAATCACATAACGATATACTATTTATCAACAAGTAAACTCCATAAACAAATATACTAGTTTTCTTTGGCCTTGTCAGACAAATTTAGCCAATCAGCATTCAGTTTAATAAACACTGTAGGCTTTCATACTTTATGTATCACTTTCAACTCGAGTTTTGATAAGCTTACACAGACACACCTCCTGCGAGGCCAAAAGCCAGCTTAAACGGCTGGCGCCGAAAAAGTTTGCTTGTTTTGTTTGTGTTGTGTTTTACGTCATTTTCAACACATGTTAGGATATCCGTAAGAATCGATACTCAGTGGCCTACTTTGCCACTGACCGTTCCAAGGCGGTAGCCCTGTTGCCAACCCTTTCGTGTTTGTGATGTCGTTTGTACTTATTATTACTTTTGCCTTCTTGTTTGTCTGTTTGCGTGTTTGTTTCTGTGTTTTGTGGTTGACTGCCCTCCTTGAAAGCTACTTTCCCTGTCCGATCTTTTTATATTTTTTTCCTCACTTACAAGTTACCAGTCAAGCTCCCAGTGGGATTCGAACACGTAGCGGTGAGAGGCGAAGGTTTACAACGCAACGTCGTTAGCCATTCGGCCACGGAGACGATTCATTTGATTTGATCTGAGTGGAGTATTACATCATTTTATATGATTTTAGCACTTACTTTTGAAATTAAAACAATTTGTTTGACTGCATGTATGTAAATATTCCTTTTTACGAAATTCAAATCATCAAGGAGTTTGGAAGTGGAATGTGTGTGTTTGTGTTGAGGGGGTGGGAGTTGAATTGGATGTTATTAACGGCTCATCAACACAATATAGGTTATTTAGAGGGCCCACAGATAGGCAATGCTGAATAGGAATCCGGGAACCAGCCCTACACTTCCTAACGAATTTATTCCTATGGTTCTTTAATGTGCTCGGATGATACACCGGACCGCGCAGTTTACGTCCCCATCCAAGGCACGAAGTTAGAAGTAAATAATTAACCGTAAATAATTTCAAAAAGGTTTAATGGACGGAATGAAGTCGGAGTTTAGCCGAATTGGAATTCAACGGCACGCCACCACAAAAAGGTTATATGGCCCCAACAGAAATGAACAGGCCCGCTCTCCATTTACTTCCAGATATAAAATATGCAGAATTGGCATAGAACCTTCTCATCAGCAGAACTGCAGAGCTGATCTGCAGAACTGCAGTTGTTGCAAATTATATTGTACACTCCATCTTTCACTGGAGCCACGGTCATTGTTATCTGCCAACATTCAAGTAGCACATGAAACAATACAGGGATGACGATTAAGAATTTTATTGAACATGGCAAAAATGACACAATTAACATGACTTCGGGGGAATTTTAAGCCGTTTATAAATGTAACATTATCAACACATGTTTAATGACAAAAAGTTGCGATGGACGATTGGTTAGCATCTTTGCAACCCTTTTAAAAGGTTTCGGGTTCGAATCACAGTGCGGTCACAACTCAGATTTTTAAAACATACTCCCGCAGTAGTTTACTCGTGCAAGGTATTTTGAAACTATGCCTTCTTTCAAGTCGAGTGTAAAGCCGTCGATCCCATTACAAGGAGAGCCATACCCCGTGCACCAGCCGTAAACCTTATCTCTGTGTCGTGGTTTCAAATGTCCCCAATAAAGATTTTTAAAGTAAAAAAAAGAAAAAAAAGAAGAAAGACAAAAAGTGCAACATGAAGTGTAATGAACTCCTAACTGTATTTTATTCACCGTTATGTAATAGATGGAGTATGGTCTCGTTGAGTTGGTTAATTTAAACATCGAGATGGGCGTAGCCCAACGAGGTGTTTAAATTAACCAACATATGAAACCATACTCTATTTGCTTTGTATAATGTCCATATCAGCTCCCTGCCATACTCTAACTTCCAATAACTGGTAGTTGTAGTACACCATTTATTCTGACAGGTGTTTTTTTCAATTAAACGATTTACACCTGTGCTATTTCAAAGGGAATTTTCAGTGACCATGCTACAATATGTATTATGTGTATATGAAAGACTGCGCAGGTCGTGTTAGAATTAAGAAATAATAAATACGTACCTGTATTTTATCAGTTAGGAGTTCGGATGCGTAGTAATTAAATCACTCGTTCTAACGCACTCGTGATTTGATTACTCGCATACTTTAACGCACTCCTGATTTAATTACTCGCATCCGAACGACTCACTGTATTTTATTCACCGATAACATTTTATTCACCGCTAAAATACATGTATGTATTTATTATTTCGATTCTAACACGATAATAACCCCATTGCATACGCTATTGTGGGGTTACTATATTATCTCGGAGGTCAAGGTAATCAGGCTGCTATGTTTACAGGCTGTTCCATTGGGCGCCCCGGCCCCGTATGTATACAATATCGAATGTTACAGTAACCACTGCCACCACACAAATTTATAGCAAATCCAGCTAAGTTTAATGTTTTGGTTAAATATTTTTAGGTTAATATTTCAACTCGCTTTGTTCATAATATAGGAAAATAATGTGAAAGACGGTGTCTGGTTACAAAAATTATTTATTTATTCAAAAAAACTATTTTTAGCGAATATGGACACCGGTTACTTGGTTACTTGTAAACAAGCATGTATTCCGTTGAGAACATTACAGAAGCTGTGCGTAAATTTAATAAAGAGATAGACCTACATACTTATTTATTAAAACTATGACCCAAAAAAACAACAAATTGAATGTTTTCAACATCTTCTCGAAAGTGATGATGTTATTGCCAATTACCTGTTGGTTACGGCAAGAGTTTGCTGTACCAAGCATTCATTAAAATTACTGTTGAGTTTGTCTTCGTGACCTTGACCTTGACCTGTGACCTCTATCATAGAAAATATTTTGCTTGTCTGGACCGTATTTTCAATACTATAACACTTAGGGATACCAAACTTGGTATTTGAATACATCTTGGGATAGCGGTGTGTCGCGTACCAAAATAAGGTCATTGTAACCTTGACCTTGATATGTGACCTCTGCAATAGAAAATGCTTGTCCGGACCGTTTTTTCAATGCCATAACACTTAGAGATACCAAACTTGGTATGTGAATACATCTTGGGATAGCGGTGTGTCGCGTACCAAAATAAGGTCACTGTGACCTTGACCTGTGACCTCTGTCATAGAAATCGCATAAAAACTTGGTATGTGAATACATCTTGGGATAGCGGTGTCTGGGCCGATGGGGGACTAAGGATTGCCCTTCAATTCTTCATGCTCTTTCTTGTTAATAATAAACGGCCACTTTGGAAAAAAAAGAAAAGACTCAGTTACAATAATAATAAGTAACAACAACTTACAGAAATGCAATAACAATATAAAGTGAGGAAATACGTTTATTTATTTACAGGCATCATCAAGTATCATCAAGTATCATCATCATCATCACAACGATTTTTAATAGAATGCCTCCTAGTTTTTAAAGCAATATAACAACTTATGAAACAATGAAATGGAAAATAATTCCCGGCTTTCCAAACACGTAATTCGGTATTACGTCCTTGGCCTGTAGTTTCCATTTGCCCTCCGTCTCCAACTTTTGTATTAAAGGCAGCAGTATACCCTTGTATTCGGAAACATAGTCCAGGTATTCTTCTCTCATGGCAATACATATTACCCCGCCTGTAAATGGAAGTATGAATGGGATGTAACGGAGTATGTATACGCTAAATATACTATACAGTAACATTAACATTATAAATATGAATTTTTTTGCGTTAGTTTTCAAAGCAACAATGCTTTATTTTTAGAAGAATACCCGTATTTTTTAAACGTACTAGATTATAAAGCAGTATAACGGCGTTGTTGACTAGTAATGTATGTCCACCTAAATGGAAACAAGTCGTTTGTGAAGTTAAACATATAATCATGTTCATGTTAAACGCCGTTTAATCCGGACTATTTACGTACCACCATAGTTTGTAGGAACGTTTAAAGGTAGATTGAGACATTTTAGCAAAGTGGGAAGGTTGAGTATTAAGGTATCATATTTTAAATCGCAACTTTTTTAATTTTATTTTAAAGTGACTTACCTGGCCGGACAATTCTTATTATTTCCATAAGTGCAGAAGACGGTATATGTCCCTCACCAAACCCTCCCGAACAACCCACGCCATCGTACGTATCTGAAGTTAATGTAGAAAATAGGGGTGTAACAAACACAGAACGCAGTCATACAAAATGCATTGTAAGCAACAAAACACGCAATGTAAGGAACAAAACACGCAATGTAAGCAACAAAACACGCATTGTAAGGAACAAAACACGCAATGTAAGCAACAAAACACGCATTGTAAGGAACAAAACACGCAATGTAAGGAACAAAACACGCAATGTAAGCAACAAAACACGCATTGTAAGGAACAAAACACGCAATGTAAGCAACAAAACACGCATTGTAAGGAACAAAACACGCAATGTAAGCAACAAAACACGCAATGTAAGCAACAAAACACGCATTGTAAGGAACAAAACACGCAATGTAAGCAACAAAACACGCATTGTAAGGAACAAAACACGCAATGTAAGGAACAAAACACGCATTGTAAGGAACAAAACACGCAATGTAAGCAACAAAACACGCATTGTAAGCAACAAAACACGCATTGTAAGCAACAAAACACGCAATGTAAGCAACAAAACACGTATTGTAAGCAACAAAACACGCAATGTAAGCAACAAAACACGCATTGTAAGCAACAAAACACGCAATGTAAGCAACAAAACACGTATTGTAAGCAACAAAACACGGAAATATTTTAAGGACCTCAAAATAATTTAAGGACCACAAAAAAGAACAATAATAATTACATAATCTTTAATATTCTGCATTTCATATCCATATCAAAAGTTAATATACTCAGTCGCAAAAGAAAGTGGACACTGAGTTTTGTTTAGATTTAATTGTATAACTTTTTTTTTTAGAATTAAATTGACAAATTCCAAAATGAATATGCCATGTTTGGTACCAAAGTTTTTATCATTCCATTGCCAATATCATGTTGTCATTTGTTTTTCAATAGGTTGAATCATTAAGGGACTGTCGCTTGATAAAGAGGATAGGCGTAAAGTAAATCTTTCAAAGTGTCCAGTTACTTTTGCAACTGAGTATACTTTTGGGTCAAGTAACACTTGAGAAACGTTTAAGGCAGTCTTTATATATTGGCTTCTTTGTAATAAATACTGATAGAGGTGATCCTTTGGGAGCAACAAACACAATTAAGAGAATAAAGCAGCAGACTCGGTTTTATTGAGTCTGTTCATGAGAAGTTATGAAAGAAGCAACACCTCTCACGCCCCCTAGCACCGGCTTAAGTTGCAAAAACGTTCGAGATACTCCTTCTGATATATAATATTATTATTTATTCAAAATACAAAAAAACTTTAGGTCCATGAGTACACAGGTACAACACAATACATATATATACACACGGCAATAAATGGCAACATATAAAGTCTAATTTGTCACATATCATTTTTTTGTCATACATTTTCTCCATTTCTCACTTTCTAAGAAGTGTTTCAGTTCAAGATTCGTTCGCTTGGGAGAGTAAAAGAGTGTTTAGTTATATATACTTCAACATGCATGATTTTACATACACACACACACGCACGCACGCACGCACGCACACACACACACACACATACATATATATATACGCATATACATACATACGACTCGTATATATACACACATATGTTTTACTACACACAAACCTGTCTCAAATAGTCACTCATGCGAAGGCTCAAAATTGGCGGTAAAAGCCCGTGGCCACTAAATATATATAATTTCAATTAAATTTAAGATGATAATATATGTAACTTAAATTAAATTTAAGATAATAACAGAGCTATTAAATATACGTCTGCTTAAGACAGGTGTCTATACGTGACCTCTTAAACAGATAACAGATTTAAGGTAAAACGACCGTATTTTGTTTTGGAAAACGTTCAAAACTTTTTTTTATCTACCCTTTTTGTCTAGCCCAAGATATTGGCTAGCGAGATTCCGGCGGCGGCGGCATCCGCATTTTAAATCAACTATATCTCAACAGCCGCTATTCAAAGTTTTCTGAAACTTTGTCAGATGCTTTGTTGTGTGTGTGTGTGTGTGTGTGTGAGTGTGAGTGTGAGTGTGTGTTTAAGTATAAGGTTTATAGTCCCTCCACCAAGAAATACAACAAGCCCCTTGCGGAGTGTCTTGCAGTATATGGGTAAAATAGAGTCTGGACTTAAAATGTAATTTTGAATTTTGAAATTAGCATAGACCTTGCTAGCAGGCTTGTTTGGTTTCTAATATATGCCAAAGATAGAGTCAACAGCGGCGGCTGATTTAGCCTAATTTCGTGTGTTAACCCTTCGGTCCTCATTATGTTTGGCCGTGTGGTGTATGTGATGCGTGCATGAATGCGGTGCTACGATATGTTTTTGATGCCATATCGTATTTGCTGGGGATGAATGAGGGATATGCCTGTTCCACGCCGACTTGGGAGTGGCCAGCGTGTCCATTTGCAGCATATTGATACTTGCTGTTCGATTTATAGCGTATTTGTGTTTTAATGTTTGGGCTCATTCATGTCTGGTTTGAGGTAAGGCGGTGGCCCTTTTCACCTGATTATCATCAGGCTAGGAGGGACAACTCCTGCAGGGAAGAGAAGGCCAATTATGGTAGATAACGGTTTCCAGTCAAGACGTCCCCTGTTTATTTTTACAGGTAAGTGATGAAAGGGACCGTAAGGAGACGCCCCCTAGTTGTAAATTGGTATGTGCCGTATTTACTGGACTATGGCTATCTTTACTTTGTAATCTAAAATGTCTTACTGCCTCGTTATTACTGTAATTTCTTAGACGGTCATATCCCTTTTTGGTTATAAATATAAACATTTTAACTGAATTTTTGTATGGATTTTACTGTTACATAACGTTCTTGTTTATTAGTATAAAAATTAAATAAAAATAAAAAATAGCAACAATTTATCTTTTTAGAGGACTTTTACTGTTATGGTTACATTGATATGTAAAGCTATTCGCCGTTTGGCTTACACGTTTGGTTGTTATTACTTACTCGACCGACGCCAGCAGGTGATCAGATACTACCATTACAGGTAGTTATTATATTTCATAAACACACATAAACATGCATACATGCACATAAAAAATTGGACATGCTGGTACTAGCCTATTTTCCTGTACTTCATCTTCGACCCAGACCTTTATTGATCCACTGAGCTGACCTATTTTGTTTTTGCAAGATTTGCTAGCTGGTTTATGAGGGGGTCAGGCCGATGTTATGACTGGCGGTCAAGGTCAATTTGGTGAATTGTTTGAATAGCGCGGACTGGAAGGAAAGCACTTTGTGTTTAGAAGACAATGAAATTACTGTAGTCACAGATAACACATATTATTAATTAACTTCTCTCATACAGATACTTTCTCAGCTAAATGCCTACCAAGACAACACATGTTCTTTATGACACATATTCATTTATTGATTTTATAGGTTATTGAATTTGTATGGCTAAATATTACTTGGAACGAGTTGTTTTGGCAAAGGACGACGAGCTTGCGAGTAATATTGCACACTTAGCTCAATGCAAACTAAACGGGACAATATGAAAGTATACAATAAACTTCCATATTGTCCCGTTTAGTTTGCACTGAGCTAAGTGTGCAATATTCTACGATATTGCACTCATTGATATTGCACCGGAACTTTTTCTCGTGCTTGCTAAGAGCCGCGAAATAGAAATAAGGAACTACTTTCAAATAAAATAACGGAATCCTTCCTATAGTGTCAACAAAAAAAACACCTTTTATGGCAGAAATTGATAAAATAATTGAAATGGTCACTCACCCACTGTTTTTAACGTTATCGAATGGTAAACAAACTTTAGAAAATCGCTGGATGTTTCGCGCAAAATAATCATCCACACAAAATGAAAATGAATGATAAGATAGGAATTCCATCAAAAGCTACACAAATAACACAAATACAATGAAAAGTAATAGTCATACAATTAACAGTGGTCGAAAACAATATGAAAGTATACAATAAAAAGGTTATTGAATTTGTACGGCTAAATATTACTTGGAACTCGTTGTTTTGGCGCAGGACGACGAGCTTATAGGTATTGATGGTACTTGTTGGTTAGGGTTCTGTATACGTACCTCTTTGTCTGCCATCTCGTGATTATAAGATATTTGTTCTTTTACATATAGTATTTACATACACGTATAATTAAACAATACTGGTCGACTACTGTTTTACATTATCTTCTAGCTTTGACATGTCTTACTGGTTTTCTTGTTTGTTAGCTCGTTGTTTATATATGATGGTGTATTTTCTTATTTACACATATTTACACTTATTACTGCATATATCTATACCTGCATACTTATAAGTATCTGTGCTGGTGGTTATGTTAATTTGTTATATCTATCCAGACGGGGTTTGTTCTATTATAAATGTTAAGCTAGTATTTGGGCCCGTACTCAAACTTGCTGATACGGACCCCAAAGACGCCACTCAAACTGCAGGACCACGGGTGGGCTTGTCGCGGCGCCGCCTGAGCTTTGTTCAAAGAAAATCACTTGTGCCCATCCGTTATCATTGTACCACAGAAACTATCCATGTGCGGATGGAGCCCGGTATCAGAATCAACCAATGTTTTGCGACCTGCTATGTTTTTATTAATTGAACGCTTTGACCTATCTCCATCTGGTTACTTATGCTTAATATTTTGCTTGTAAATTATGTTCTGCATATCAGTTCCGGGAGTGGGGGTTCACCGCTCTCGGGGGTTAACCGACATGCAGCGCAAACTATCATTATCTATATAATCGGGATTGCATGTCTATTAATACTTATTCTATTGGCTCCTTTTCTTGGCCTGTTTTCTACATGTTTACTATTTACACGTTACCTGTGTGTCCTATATTTTCTATCTGGTTTTCTATGAGGTGGTGGTGTTCTAAGGTTTAAAGTCCCTCTACCATATGAGCCCCGGGAAGAATCCCCCGTAACTCGGCATTATGTCTGGACTTGTTCTAGTTGAGATGCGTCGTGGTATCTGTGTGTTGTGGTGTCTGCGTCGTTTCTCTTGTAGATGTGTTGATGATGTGTCGCTTTCGCTCTATGTTGTTGTCGTTGCTGCGGTGAAGTGTTGTCTGGAGTGCTGCTGGTCCTACATCCGCTAGCTGGTGTTGTCCTACAAGGCTGGGGGCCGGTTTTCTATGACTTCTTTTGTGTTTATTAAATACAGTTTGTCTATCACCTTCTTGCATATTATTACTATTCGACATCGACCCTGACCTTCCTTGATCCACTAACCTGACCTACTTTATCCCTTCCACTTATTGCGGGTTTATGGTAAAGGTCAGGTCAATGTCATGGCGGGCGGTCAAGGTCGAATTGGTAAATTTGTTGATTAGCGCGGACCGGATGGAAAACACCTTGTTAAAAACACCAGATATATCATTAATACATATGCAAAAAATAGCTGTAACATACCTATGCTAATAAAGTACTATTTCTCTAATGAACAAATATTAACCGATTCGGATACTGCTATGCACGCATACATGCATGTTCTTATATCTTTTAAAACACCATACAGTGTTGACGCGCCACCCTATCTTTTAAGTCGTACTCGAGCCTATACTTGATTTCGCTTCCACGCCCCACTGGCTGCAGGGAGCATCCACCCGCTGCACTTGTGTCAGCGGGGAGACTCGCCTACTATGTAGGTGTAGTTTCTTCATAGTTTAGGCATTGATTAGGTAGCGCGGCCCCAATGTGCGATGTGTTAGGACCCATGATAGACCTACATAATGTTTATATATACTATAATTATAATTCATACTGTATATCACTATTATTTACACAACCCCTACCCATCTCGTGATACCGGCAGGATACTGCATTTTATTTTATATCTACATATACTGCCTCGTCCCCATCACTTCCCTTACCTGGCGTTAAATAAGCTAAGTATCGGGGAGAGTTACACCACCAGTCTGTTACCGAGTGTCAGGAAGGATGGAAGATTTGGCCGTGGACCCGTATCAGTACACCTAAAACTGATGGCGCCATAGGCAGTGACCTTGTCAATAACCCCTCGACCCTATGTTCATAGACATGTAGTTCAGCTGTCATACACACTCTTGCATGAAAGTGTATGTACACACCCATACACACCATGGGGCAATGGGCCGTTAATTTACTGTTTATATTATTGTATCCAACTTAGAATTTTTGATAAATTTGAAAACTGATGTCCTTGTTTTCTCCGTAACAGACTTGATAGGAAATAATAGTGTTTTTTGTCAATTACTGTTAGACCCAGCTCTAGCAGTTCTGCTTGTAGCTCGATTCGTTGTACCTTATAGCGCGGACATAATCGCGTTGGGTCAAAGAAGATGTGTTCAAGCGTTTATGGCTGCCCACAGTCATTACAGTTTCTGTTCCTTAATTGATCGTATCTTTCTGAGCCTATTCCCGTGCGTGCGCCCTAACCTAAGCCGCGTGTATATAACGTCTAAGAGTATATTATCATTGTATTGTTCTATTTTCGGTGGCGTATGATGATGTAGATCTATTCTTGGCGTTTTATTATTATTCCATATATTGAACCATTCTTGTTTGATATTACTTTTTATGATACTATAGACTTCATTTACTCCGGGTTTAAGGGGTATAAGACTTCCTTTTATGGAACCCTGTTTTGCAATAAGGTCCACTGCTTCATTGCCCGTTATTCCTACATGGCTTGGGAACCAGGTCATCTCAATTGTTCTATTATTATTTACTGCTTTTTTGATGGCATTCCTAATTTTTACTATTAGATCGTGCCTCGTTTGGGATCCCCCCCCCCCCACACGCCCCTCCCCCCCCCCCCCCCCCCCCACACTTAGCTATTGATTGGAGTGCGCTGAGGCTGTCACTTAGAATTACTACTTTCTTGGTGTTAGTCATGTTTACCCATGTAATCGCAGCATATATTGCTGAAAGTTCCGTTGTATATACAGATAACCTATGGCCTAGTTTAATTTTTAGCCTATGGATTATTTTGTTGTCCGGACTGTATATTATTACGCCTGATCCAGCTAGTATTTTTTCCGGGTCTTTGCTACCATCGGTAAATATTTTGATGTGGTCAGAGTAGTTGGTTTCTATATGTTCATCAGTAATTTTTTTAGCCTCGTTTGTTGGGGTTGTTTTTTTATTCATTATCTCTTGCAGTTCAAAACACGGCTTAATAGTTTGCATATTTACCATTGATGGGAATATTGGTTCCTGAATTCGTATGTCTTGTAGGTTATACTTTTTCAATAGTACTTGCACAGTTTGCGTATATGGCGCGTTCACTCGCGTTTTACCTTTTTTATGCTCAAATATCCCTACCTCGGTAATTAGGTCATTTACGGGTAATTTATCTCCTAGCCTATTTGTTCGCGCCCAATATTTAAGCATGTTTTCTTCGCGTATGAGATTCAAGGGTAGTTCCCCGCATTCTACTAGAACTGCAATTTGGTTGCTTTCCTTAAAGGCCCCTGTAACTATTCGCAGCGCTTTGTTTTGAATAACTTGTAGGTTTTTGAATTTGTGTTCTGACGCTGACGCGTATGCAATACTACCGTAGTTAATTTTGCTGAGTATTAGTGCTTTATATAGTAAGAGTAGAGACTTTTTGTCTGCACCATAGTCTGTACCTGTTAGCATTCTCATTAGGTTTATATTCGTATTGCATTTATTGACTTCGTATTCTATATGTTTTCCCCATGTTAAGTGCCTATCAAAGTACATACCGAGAAATTTAGCATAGGACGCGTATTTTAATCGTTTATTACATATCGTTAGTGTGGGGAAATGTGGTTTTCGCTCAGAGTATCCTTCTTTTGATACCAGTAACACTTGTGTTTTGTCTGGGTTTATCGTGAGTCCCCATTTTAAAGACCATTCCTCTATTACTTTTAGCATTTCTTGGCCCATTTTAATAATTTAATTGGACTTCTAGACGTCAACCACATTCCCCCATCATCTACAAATTGCGATAGTTGTGCATGGTCCTTAATGTTTGTTTTCGTTACATTGTACGATTTGATAGCTTTTTCTAAAGTATTCAATATGCAGAATATTATTGGGGATAAGACGCTCCCCTGTGGGCAGCCATTTTCGGTCGCGAATGTTTCTGATACAGTACCATTTATTTTAACTTTAATGTTTCTGCCGTCTAGGAAATTTGCCAGCCATTTGAGCATTCTACCTTTTATACCTATGTTATATAGCTGTACCAGGGCCCCTTTGTTCCAATGTTTGCCAAACGCGTTGCTTAGAACTAAAAAGATAGCTAGTAAAAGGTCTTTGTTCGTGATCCTCACATGATCTGTTAGTTCTACAACCGGATTGATATTTAGATATTAGATTGTTTTTCTCAGCATAGTTTACTAGTCTTGGTTTAACCATTTTTGCATGGCCTTTGATACTACTGGAGTTAGCGCTATTGGTCTATAGGAAGCCGGAAGGTGTTTATCTTTGCCTATTTTCAGTATCGGTATTATAACAGATTCGCTCCAGCTTTCTGGCGATATTGCATTTGCCCAGGAATGGTTATATAGTTCTATTAGTTTTAATTTTGCATTTTCTGGTAGTTGTTTAATCATTTCATAATGTACAAGATCTTCACCAGGGGACGCATTTTTGCAATTGTGTAATGCTTGTTCTAGTTCAAATAAGGTAAATTCTTTGTCATATTCTATTTCTATATGACTATCTTGTGTTTGCATTTTAT